>JAVTVY010024780.1:0-98768 GCA_036873755.1 Hanleya hanleyi
ATTCCAGCCTCTGCGCATTCTATACATATAGTATTTTCTCCATCCGCTTTTTTTTCATTAGGTTCATCTAGTGCGTGTTCGATAGCATGAGCCCATGCCAATTGGTGGGGTGATCGATCGTCGGGTATAAATAACTGGTCCACCAGAAGGCCTATTTTCTCCAAGGCTGACCACAGAGAGGGAGTTAGGAGGAAACTTCGAGCCGGCTCTTGGTAGCGTCCCACCCGTGGGTAGAGCGCAGTATGGTATACGTAGTTGGCCTTGTCCAGGTGGATCAGGTGTCCGTCTAACTCTCCGCTCAACACCCGTTTAAGCTTAGTCCAGCCATCACGCTCTAGTGTCACCCTATCCGATAGAGTCTCAGCGTGCTCAAAGCAAATATTTCCACAATCTTCGACCAGGGTCACTTTAGCATCATACACGTATAACTTCACATTGGGTGTAAGCGTCAGGATGGCTTGGAGTGATGACATGCTTCCTCTCAATGTCGAACGGAGAATGATACCCACTCTGTCTCTTCCCTCGTATTTATAGTTTCAATACCACAGCGCCAGGGTCAATAAGGCACAGACTAGTATGAGGCCAACCAGCCGGCACTGGTTCCGGCGTGAGCGCTCCTGGTCCATAGCGCGAGCATCAAGGATGGCTGTCATAGTCCAGTAGTGGTGAGTGATGGCACGCCTCTCCATCGAGTGTACTCTGTGGAGGACCGCTTCTGTGAATTCGTTCAGGATCTGGCGTCGTCCCTCGTTGTCGTCGCCATCTGCAAACATGGACCGGACCACTGCTCGGTAACCCGTGAATGAATTCACCACGGTGGCATACTGTAAAATGCGAGTCGCATGGGGCTGGGTCTCCGCCATGGCTCATCGGGTAAGTCAGATCTTGAACTGATCACGTGACCTCCCCATCTTTTATACGTTTTTCTACCCACCTTCCACCACACGACACAAAAAACGGCCGCCATCTTGGACCCACACCATCTTGGTCACACCTCCTACCACACACGACACAAAAACTGGCCGCCATCTTGGACCCACACCATCTTCGTCCCTCCTCCTACCACACACGACACAAAAACTGGCCGCCATCTTGGACCCACACCAAAAAGGACACAAAAACTGGCCGCCATTTTGAACCCACAGTGTCAATGAGTGCACTAACGACACAAATCCACACACGACACAAAAACTGGCCGCCATTTTGAACCCACAGTGTCAATGAGTGCACTAACGACACAAATCCACACACGACACAAAAACTGGCCGCCATCTTGGACCCACACCATCTTCGTCCACCTCCTATCACACACGACACAAAAACTGGCCGCCATCTTGGACCCACACCACACACGACACAAAAACTGGCCGCCATCTTGGACCCACACCATCTTCGTCACACCTCCTACCACACACGACACAAAAACTGGCCGCCATCTTGGACCCACACCACACACGACACAAAAACTGGCCGCCATCTTGGACCCACACCATCTGGGTCACACCTCCTACCACACACGACACAAAAACTGGCCGCCATCTTGGACCCACACCATCTTGGTCACACCTCCTATCACACACGACACAAAAACTGGCCGCCATCTTGGACCCACACCATCTTGGTCACACCTCCTACCACACACGACACAAAAACTGGCCGCCATCTTGGACCCACACCATCTTCGTCCACCTCCTATCACACACGACACAAAAACTGGCCGCCATTTTGAACCCACAGTGTCAATGAGTGCACTAATGACACAAATCCACACACGACACAAAAACTGGCCGCCATCTTGGACCCACACCATCTTCATCCCACCTCCTATCACACACGACACAAAAACTGGCCGCCATCTTGGACCCACACCACACACGACACAAATACTGGCCGCCATTTTGAACCCACACCACACACGACACAAAAACTGGCCGCCATTTTGAACCCACACCAAAAAGGACACAAAAACTGGCCGCCATCTTGGACCCACACCATCTTCGTCCACCTCCTATCACACACGACACAAAAACTGGCCGCCATTTTGAACCCACAGTGTCAATGAGTGCACTAATGACACAAATCCACACACGACACAAAAACTGGCCGCCATCTTGGACCCACACCATCTTCATCCCACCTCCTATCACACACGACACAAAAACTGGCCGCCATCTTGGACCCACACCACACACGACACAAATACTGGCCGCCATCTTGGACCCACCTCACACCACACATCACTCACGCATGCGCACACGCCCCATTGTGACGTCACACCAAGTTCTGCGCATGCGCAGTGAGGAGCCATAGCCCTTATTTACGCTCTACCTACTACTTATGTACTATATTTTCCCAGTTATCAAAGAAAGTGTCATTATTCTTAGAATAATGTATAATTTGGCAAATATTAGATGGAAATATGCCAGCTATCATACAAGTTCATTAGCCGGTATATTTAATAATTATAACATCATGAAAACAAGATACTATTCACGAGGACTACACAATGGGCCCATCATAATCCTTGGTACATTTATTTAACAAAAGATTATCTTTATTTAAGTCGGCACATTTTGCTGTTTATAGCTCATGCCGACGAGTTTCATTCTTTATAACGTTCAATGACGCCATTCTCCCAGACTGGCGCCCAGTCGGGGCCGTTGGGCGTTCCGTCATGGAAATTATACCGGACAACCCCGCACATTTTTTTAACTTCTTCCGACTTGCCTATTTCCGGCATGGTGGTGGTTGCTGGGATATTTCTGTAGCCATCTGGAACTGTATCCTTGAAGAAATCAACTATCTGAGACGGTGAATGGTTCGTCATAAGAAGGTTATTGTAAGCTTCAACTTTCTTACCCAAATCCGCTTCCGTGCTCCAAATTGCAGGAGTCATACAAACGAAGACGACCCAGCGCCATCGGTCAGGATTTTTCCTATTTTTCATAGGCCTTGAGTTAGCATGTACCAGTCGGGAATCCCATAATACTACTCCTCCCTTGGGTACTGAGACCCTTTTTATTGTACTGCCTTTGTCTGCGTACCAGCTGATATCTTCGTCTTTCAACCTGAACGTTCGGTATGGCTTGGTTCTCTTCTTAGATTCGGGCAGGTCAATGTATCGTTCTTCGAGCTGCAGATGTGACCCTTCTAACACTACGAACGTCCAATCATCTTCGTTGGCTGTCTCCAAGTAGGCAGCCCCTTGATAAGTGTGAAGACCTTTTTCATTGGGCGCCTGGTCAGTGTGCAGCCAATGGTTTCCCGGCGTATAAAAGTCCTCCTTTCCGGTCTTTGGTGGACGTCCAACAGCAATGGCGTCCACGCTAGTCAACAGTTTCTCCGTACCCCACAAAGCAGCAAACATCGGTTTCACGGCTAAGCGAATATTCCAAGTCGGTTCAGCGTACCCAACTTTACCACCCTGGAGAAGGGAATTGACGCTGTAGGGCCAATCTCCGAGCTCCGTAAACTTTTGCAGCCACTCGTCATATTGTGCAATACAGTTGTCACAAAGTTTATCGCTCAAAACATTCGTTATAACTGTGTACCCTTTTGTCTCCAGCTCTCTCCTGTGGTTGTCTGTGAACATGGCTGAAATTATGAGTAGAAGAAAACTAAGCGTAGTTTAGCCTGAGTTCCAGGTTACCAGAGGGCTCAAAATACTTTTTCGGAAGCGCCGGCCATCTTGAATTTAGCTCAAAATGGGCAATTTTGCATGGGCAAAATTTGTGCGCCATCCTGATCCTTAATAAGAATTGGCGTATGCATCAGAAACTAGAACTCGTGGACTGCGAAAGGTCGACCTAATTGTCAATTTGGTATTCTTGTTTGGGTACTTCATTTTAATAAACACACTAAAGAAGAATTTCCATCTTGATCAACTTATTTTGGCACAAAATAGGTTTCGACAAAAACACTTTCAAAAGGATATCACAGAGACACATAACGAGATCTTCTGACAATCACAGTGAACTGAAATATGATATCACGAAATATTATATCTTACACAGAACTATCTAAATATGTAGCTAGCTGAATGAAACAACTCAGAAATGACGTCCCTTGCAACTTACACACAGGAACAAGTGTAACATATATACCGAATAGCATAGATATTCGAATTAAGAAATAATTCCTTGTTTACTGCGGTAGAACATCTAGAATAGATCGCGCTGCAATAGAATGAGTCTAAGTTTGGTCACGAAGGCTGTAGGCCTGGGTGATCAAACGTGAAGGCTCATCCTATTGCAGCGCGATCTATTTTATTTTTTAGGAATTATTTCTATTACGATATACTGAAACCGGCACAATGTGGGGATGTTTCGTGAAAAGAAAGATATTCTCGTGTATTTGAAACTGGATTAACACCCCAATACCTGACAAAAGATATGCTTTGGCCCGTCAATTAATCAAAGCAAGCAACACCTGCAAGTCGCGTGCCTGAAATCGACACGGTTTGAACAGTCCACAGAATGACAGCTGTAGGGGCGTGCTAAAACGCCATTAACGATCAAAATGATGCAAGCGTGACCCTTGGTATCAGAATACATGTGAAATTCTCCCGTCATCCAATGATTGAATTGTGTACCTATCAAACGTCCCAAAAGGTTATTTTGAAAATAATGACATTGCAATTGCAATACTAGTAGTACCGTTACTGAAATTTTGAAGAAATATATGACGGTTGAAATTATCCTAAAATGTTTTTAATCCCATATATTCACCAGATGTGCATTGATGCTTTCTGCGACGGAGTTTGCCAAAAATGTTCAAAATCTTGGACGTGATTCTCAACTGGAACAAGAGCCCAAGGGGCTTCAATATACGCCCGTATCTTTGGAATTACATTGGTTCAAATTTCAAGGTTGTTTAATAGCCTTGATTCCAATTGATCTACATGTAGCAATCCAGAGAAAGGTCTACAATTTTTTGCTTATAAGAATGTAACATATATCACATCGTATATTGAATGATAAACTAAAATGAGCTTAACTCTTGGTAACTAGTTGACCTTGAAGCAAGAGCTTAGAGCTCACATACCCCACACTGAAATCGACAATAGTCAAACACAAGAAAATGGTAGTTTTCCTGCAAATGGATTCCTTTCAGACGAGAGAATTTTTGATGAAGGAGGAAGAAAGAGATGAAGTAAACCTTTGTTCTTGAGTTAATGAACAGGTGTGAAGTTCATAAAGGACCCCTCTCCCCGTTAAATTAGTAAATGTATGGTTTTTATTTCACAACAGTTTAACTAAATGAAGCGTTTCAAACATGGGAGACAACTCCACAGGACAATACCATATAAATGCAGGGGAAAGAACTTCGAATATTCCAACAATATTCCAACACATTTAGTCAGCTAAGCTCGATTCAGTTTTGGGGGACTGCGACCTAGACCTTTAACAAATTGATCTCATATGTATGGCTCCACTTTGCCATGCGAGTAAAGTATACTCAAAGTTTGGTATCAATGCATACCTTGAAACGAGCTATCGCATGGACAACAAATGTTAATGGATGAATAGACAGAACGCAACATCGCATTACACGACCTCGTCTTCGAGAGGCATATGAAAATGTGACTTTTAATGATTTCTTGATTTTGGGGTCACAGTGACCTTGACCTTTGACCTTGACCTCAATTTTGGTACACAACACATCGTCTTCCCTCAATCTATCAATGCGCACAAAAAATCATGATTTTTAATGATTTCCTGATTTTGGGGTCACAGTGACCTTGACCTTTGACCTTGGCCTAAATTTTGTTACATGACAAACCGTCTCCCCTCAATTTCTCAATGAACACAAAAAGTCATGATTTTTAACAATTTCACAATTTTGGGGTCACAGTGACCTTGACCTTTGACCTTGACCTACATTTTGGTATGTGACACATTGTGTCCCCCTAATGTATCTACTGACACAAAAAATGTTATTTTTAATAATTTCCTAATTTTGGGGTCGGTGACCTTTGACCTTGACCTAATTTTTGGTATGCATCACTTCATTTCCGCCTATTGAATCCACTCACAAAAAATTAGAAATTTTAAACGATTTCCTGATTTTTCGATCACACTGACCTTTGACCTCTGACCTTGACCTACATTTAATATGCAACACATCGTTCCCCCCCTAGGGCATCCACTCACCAAAAATTAGAACTGTAGATAGAAAACTGTCAACAATCAATGATTTCCTGATTTTTGGCAACAGTGACCTTTGACCTCTGACCTCGACCTCAATTTTGGTACGCGACACATCGTCTCCACCTGGCGTATCCACTCACAAAAAATTGCAACTGTGGACAGAAAACGTTCACAGATATAGACCGGACACGAACACTTCCGTGATTTCCTGTTTTTTAGGCCAGTGACCTTTGACCTGTGACCTCGACCTTCATTTTGGTACGCGACACATCGTCTCCCCGTAGGGTATCCACTCACCAAAAATTGGAGCTGTGGATAGGAAACTGTCCTAGATATAGACCGGACACGAGAACCGGACAGACGGACAGACGGACGGGAACCGCCATCACATAATACGACCGCCTTTTGGGCGGGCGTATAAAAAGTACACTTCTGTTCTTCTGACATTACCGAAAATGTAACATACCCGGAAATCAAAACCTGTTTTACATGTAAACGATCACTTTTCACTTCCATTTACGCTTTTCCCAACAAATTGATGACAAACTAAGGTATACTAAATTAATCTTAGTCTGTATTCCAATTCGTATTTTTACGTTTTCGTATCGCCATCTCGCTTTATCTTGGTTTAATTTCGATGCGAATTGAAAAATATATATACCTTTTCGCTTTAAAAGTAAACTTCAACGATCTGACATCGCCGAAAAGACGAATCACATCTTGATTATAACTATTCAAAATTTGACTTCCCATGCACGAGGAATGCTGCTTCGTTCTCTCGAAACTTTGAGACAACTGGGCACCAGTAGGTAAAATTTCTAATTGAAACTGAAGGGGAAGGCAGAAGTGGAGGAGTGTAAAATCAGCCGAAAGTTTGAGACCTTGGGTTCAGACAAATTTAGACATGCAGGATCTACGTATGTATGTATACGTTATGATGATCTAAATATGTCCGCGTCGCGGTTTCGAAGACCCTAACGCCCAGCAAAAGGGGCAATTGTGCATGGGTATGTCAAAACCGCCAACAAACAGCAATATTAGTTTGCCTCCGCCGAAATATTTTTCGTTTTGGTAAAGGGATATATCACGTTCATAAAGTTAGACCGCAGTTCGCAGTTCGTTATTCGAGGGGGCCAGCAATTATTTCTTCAGACATGGAAATCTGTATTTTTTTTTATTACGAGTACTTTGAACTTCAAACTCTGCATAGCAAGAGAGAATGTCTTGCTCTATATCTTTGCATATTCATATCCCAAATCTTACGCTAGGGGACGCTGCTATGAGTCGCTGAATGACTGGTTGGTCCTCGCGAATAACGAACAGCGAACTGCGGACCGCGGTCTCGTGAACGCAAACGTTGGAGTAGGAAGAACACAAATAAAGAATTCTTTGGTGAACAAACACAATACAACGAACCAAATCGGTTTCACGAACTCTTCTGTGTAGAACCAAATATGAGACAAAATATCCCGACGAATCAAGAAAAATCAAGATTTCTGAGCGTTTTTTTTTTGGCTTCAGATCTGTCGGAGAAATTACTCTATCTGTACGTCCTTCAAAAGGAACCAGAGACCGTTCTAATTAAGATGCAGAGAAAACCAAATATCAACTTCTAACTTTAATGACTCAGGACGTGTCGGTATAATATTGAATTTTTATTCACTGAACAGGTGTTGCAAAAGTTATCAAAAACTCCTTTTGAAATGTTTTATTCATGTATCCCATGTACGCGTTCAAACACAGAAGATCGATCTTCTCCATTTCGGAAAGCGAATATTCAAATAGTTGGAATACCATAAAACACAGAATTATATAGTACAAACAAGACAAGTAGCCTCTGGTTCTCGTCCCTTCTGGACCTCAACCTGCTCACTTGGCCGATACGCTGGCGCAAGCTGGCGTATTCAGCCCCCAATCGCTCTCCAATGTGCGAAGGCGGGCGAATCTCTCTCCTTCTGTTAGCCCGGGACAGCCTCTTTAGTCGAGATGCCAGGAATATGTAACAGCCAGTTCGTTTTATATTTTATATTTTAATTTTTTTTCTACTTCAGTTCCAATATATAAAATATGATATCCAACGGCTATCCTCGCACTATAAACGGGGTAACCAACCAGAGCGCTTCTAATGGAGGGCGTGATGATCCGTATTTAGCCAATCAGTGCGCCTGTTAGACCACCATTTAGAAGACCTTTATCGGTATACCTCCATGCTTGTACAGTCGATTCCTCTTTTCTTGTATTTATATCTCCCTCTACTCTCTCCTTGTTATTTATTTATTCTAAAATACAGCGCTTGTAAAGATATTGAATGAACTATGAAAATTTAAATATTTCAATTTCAATAAAACATTGAGTTGATGGGCCGCGAAATCCGTATGGGAAGGGCGTTTAGACCGAGTGGAGTAGGCAGTAAGTTAACACGTCGTAAACGTTCGATAACCTGGCCACGGATCCGCGTCGCAGCCGTTTTAACGGCCTGAGCTTTTTGGGGCCTGTCCAGGTCTGGGGGGCCATTTCGCCCCCCCCCCCCTAATTATTTTTCTTACCCCTTGAGCTAGGGGGCTGAAACTTATCACACTATACCCTTGGGTGAAGCTCTACCAGAAAATGTAAAAAAAATCCAAGATGGCCGCTTTGATGACGTCACAGTGACGTCATTTTCAAAAACGGCATTTTTTGGTCGATTTTTCGGTCAGATTTTTCGAAATTTTTATTTTTGCAATTTCTCCGCAAAAACTGCATGATAAATTAGTAAATATTAATGTAATGTGAAATAAAATAGTTTTTGCCCACTTTTCATTGCGGAAAAGCAGAAATTTTGAAGAAATATGACAAAAACATCACTTTTCTGGGACCCCACGTGGCCGCCATCTTGGATTTACCCATGATCCTCTGCTCGGGGGGTTATGCAAATAGGCTCAAAATGACCCCAATACGATAAACTATAAAGTCGCGGAGTGTCAGCTCTCCATTATTTGTCGTTCCGGAGATAGCGCAGAAAGTTTGGTAGGAGGTGCCATAATGCCCCCCGCCCCCTCCCTCCCCCGGCCAGGTAGGGAATTCTTACAGGGGTGTCTGAATAAAGAACTGTCCATGGCCAAAAACCAAGTTGTCTTTGGAACTGTCTAATGACTTTTCCACAACTTGGCCTAAACTTTGAGGAATCTTCGGATAAACGTCTTTTTTTCATCCAAGTGGCCAATAACTGTCACCGTCCAATAACTGTCATTTGATGCTAAAATAATAGCTAAAAAAAGCGCCAACACCCCCCTAAGAGATATTTTCCCTCTCGAAGTCTCCCCCCCCATGATGCCTCAAAAAAAAAAAATGAGAGGTAAATATACAGAATTTAATATCGGTACAGTCGTACATATTTAATGGTAAAAAAATCAGGAGGTTGTACGTAAATGGTACATTAACTCGTCATCCCTTTGAATATTAGTTAGCTTGGAGCCTTCCAGTAATTCAGAGCAAGGAAATGACAGGTACGGGTATTTGTATACTGGACATATCATAATCATGACAACAAAATTCCACTTGAATCAATCCCACCATACTCAGAGTAAATGCAATGCTCGTCAACATGTTTTCGCATACAAATGTTCACGAGACACAAGACTGCACTACGTAATTGGCTTGATGATGAACACATACTTCCCAAATATACTTTCCCAAATAAAATAAAAAATTCGCTTGCATGTCGGTAAGACATGTCAACTTTAACTTGATTCGTCGCGAAAGATTTATTAAAAATTCTACAGCCACATTGTGCTGAAATGTATTTGAATAAGAATAATCTAGCTCGATGAATTAACATAGGTGTAAAGTTTTTCAATACATTTTCCTACGAAGTAGGCTACCATCTGCAAATTGTCCGGTAGTCAGTCAGTCAGTCAGTGAGTGAGTGAGTCCATCCGAGTCCTTTCGTCGGCAAAATAAAGAGAACCGTTGACATTAGAACCTTGATTTTTTGCATGAAGGTAAGTAGTATAGAAAGCGCAAAAATGGTAACAATTTGCCGGGGGAGGTAACTCTTGATTCCGATAGGGGGCGTCACCAGCTCAAGGTTATGGATTGCATCACCATTGGCTGGGTGGCAACCTTTGACCTTGTATTCCTCCGCGGTGATGCGGTCATGTCTGGCGGTGATGCGGTCGCGGAAAAAAGCTTCCGCGGAGAAAAAGTAGTCCCCAGGCTTCAAATACGCTGCATGATCCGATTGGGTCGTATCAGGTGTCAATGTGAAGCATTCGTGAAGGGGCGATGGGCTGGGTGTGGGATTGAAATAGTGTCATTCTGCGCATGCACGGTGGACAAAGGGTATGGAAATAGACGTTTTGGGGTCTAGGGCAGCCACTAATGTTCCAATTGGGTCATATGAGGTATCAATGTGAAGCCTATGTGAAGGGGCATCTGATGGACTGGGTGTGGGGTTGGAATATCGTCATTCTGCGCATGCGCGGTAGACCAAGGGTATGGAAATAGACGTTTTTGATCTAGGGGAGCCACTATTGGTCCGATTGGGTCGAGTGAGGTATCAATGTGAAACCTATGTGAGGGAGCATCCGATGGGCTGAGTGTGGGGGTTGAAATATCGGCATTCTGCGCATGCGCAGTAGACAAAGTGTATGGAAATAGACGTTTTCGGGCCTTTGTGGGCCACTAGCGGTCCTATGGAGTCGTATGAGGTATCAATGTGAAGCCTATGTGGGGGGGCATCCGCCTGGACTAGTGTCTTGGCCGTTGTCAACATTCTGCGCATGCGCAGACAGGGAATTGTGGGGAAAGGGTATGGAGAGAGACGTTTTGGGATCTAGGGGAGCCCCTATTGGTCCGATGGAGTCGTATGAGGTATCCATGTGGAGCATTCGTGAAGGAGCATCCGACGGGCTGGGTGAGACGTGGAACTGACGTCATTCTGCGCATGCGCAGTAGGCCAAGGGTATGAACATAGACGTTTTGGGATCTAGGGGAGCCCCTAGTGGCCCGATTGGGTCGAGTGAAGTATCAATGTGAAGCCTATGTGAGGGAGCATCCGCCTGGACTAGCGTCTCGTCCGTGTTTGACATTCTGCGCATGCGCAAACAGGGAATTGTGGGAAAAGGGTATGGAAATAGACGTTTTGGGGTCTAAGTGGGCTACTATGTGTCCGATGGAGTCGTATGAGGTCTTATTTTGAAGTTCTCGTGAGGGGGCAGCCGCCTGGACTAGTGTGTCGTCCGTGTTCAACATTCTGCGCTTGCGCAGACAGGGAATTGTGAGAAAAGGGTATGGAAATAGACGTTTTCGGGTCTAGGTGGGCCACTATGGGTCCGATGGAGTCGTATGAGGTCTTATTTTGAAGCTCTCGTGAAGGAGCATCCGTCTGGGCTCCTGATTCGTCCGTGTTCAAGAGTTGGCGCATGCGCAGTCTGGTCGTAGTATAGAAATATACACATGGGAGTGTGTTTGGGGTACTAAACCCCTATGGGTCCATGGTTGTGGTTTGGTGGTGTGGGTTCTGCGCGAGTGTGTGTGACGTCACTTCAGGTTTCACTGAAACTACCTCCGAGCACAGAAGAGTTCCAATTTTTCCTTAGACCTTATGCATGTACTTTCAACATCCGGGTTTCCCACCGCCTGTATGGAATGCATGTATCCCGTAATGCCCACTCTTAACCTAGACCAAAACATGTACTTGGTCTGTGGGCTGATTTCATTGGCTCTTTATTTTACTGCAGTGCTCTTGCATTGTTTTCTAGGCATTGATGGGTTACATTTGATCCCATCCTAGGCCACTGATTGGCTATTTTTCTAAGCCCATTCATGGACTGAATCCCCACATGTCCCACATGGGGCATTATACTCACACAGAAAACACACACGACAGAGTTTTGAGATCTCATTTTTTTATTCAGTGAACAACAACAATGTGAGAACAACCACGTGAAAAAACTGAAGCCCAGAACAGGGGGCTTTACGTGAAAAAATTTAAGCCCAGAACGGGACTTGTACATTGAAATGAACGGCAGCCCAGTCATATACGAGTACATCTCGGTCCTCGGCCTTGGGGTACTCGTCAAACATGTGGACGATCGTCTGCATGGAATGTCCCCGACATCGATGGCACAGGTAAAACAAGCAATATTGTCCGCACACCATACTGTCCAGGCTTTGCAACGTTTTAGTATTCCAACACCACGTCTCTGTGCCTTGATCCATGAAGTCTGTTAAATCGGGATGGAGGGGTGGTAGGCCGTACGGATCAAAGTATTCGCCCTGCTCTTCTGTCAAGTACACGGCCACCCAGTGTTGACCGGGCCGATTCGTCGGGTCTGTATTCAGGACGTAAGCAGCAGGATACACACGGGCTAAAGGGAACACATCTCGGGCGAACACTCCTTGAAAGACCATGCGTGCCCCTGGGTCATTCTCCAGCACGGTGCGTATCTGGTCTGTATCCATGTTAGGTGGCAAAGTCACACAGGACGTTACGGCTTTTATCGATTTGAATAATGTTGTCAAGCTCAGCGTAGCAAATCACATTGATGGTTTTCGGTAAAGGTGTCCCGAAATGCAGTTCCAAGCGTAAGTTGCCTTTCTTGACGAGACTCAGTTGATGATCGTTGTCTAAGGTGGGAATCAGATCGAAACAGAACAATGTGTATCCTTTGCCGAAATCGTCTCGACTGATCATATTTCCCTCGTCTTGGTAGATTTGGCCAGTTGCTGTGAAGAGGTTCAGATAGCTCCGGATGTAATTGGCCGTTCCGAAGTTAGGTTGTAAAGGCCGTGCCGGTACCTGTTGGCCATCCACATGCAGGGCCACGAAATTGATGTTGAACGCTTTTAGGTTGAATGGATTCCTCGAGGGAGTCCCATTATAACTGGCGTTCTCCACACAGGCTAGGATTAAACGCTTGGGCAAATCCCCCAGGAACAGGTTTTCTTGATTGACAATCATATTCCCTTTAGGGACGGAAAAGACCTTGGTCTGTACTCGTCGAATCGGGTACTGGGCTGGTTTTTTCTCCAAGGCTCTGATGTGCCCCAACTGTACACCTGGGCTCGGTTTCACTTTGCGTACAAACAGACTGGCCTCTTGGATGACAATGTTATACTCGAGGTCCTCACTCGGGGCCATCAAGGCAAACGCAGGCGTTGCGCGCACTAGTCGTATTTTGACAGGTACTCCATTCAAGAGGTATCGGTCCTGCATGAATAAGTCCGCATACAGACGTCCCATCATATCGACCGAGTGACTCTCTGCTGTGAGATCACGGTAGAACAACGGGGCTGTCAAATACGACTTTTTAGCGTCACGCCCGTAGGATAACAGTGTTTCGATGTAGGCTCGGTACGGGTACGTGTTCGTTGAGGCGCTCACCAGTTTATCACTGAGGGCTATATCCACTTGCTGGAATAGCGAATGAAGCCAGAGATTCACTGGACCCACGGGTGCATCTGCTTTGAGGACAGACCCATCTTTATTGGTGATTTTAGCTTTCACGTACAGGTACGTATGGGCTAAATCCAGGTAGGTCGTATCTGCGTTGGTGATGGTGAATTCAATGGGGTCTGTGTCTGTAATGCTGGAAAGGGGAAGATGTTTCACCCATTAACCCTCTTCGGCACTGGTCTGTGTGGGTGGGACCGTCCATAAATCAAATTCACTGTTGGTAGAAGGACACGACTCGGCATGAATGAAAGCCATCTTTAAGAAAAGATATCCTGGGTCTTCGATGTGCGTCGTCGCTGGGTCGGTCGTCGACTGGTGCGTGGTCTCGGTGGTGCGGGTCTTTTATTCCCTACGGTGCGTTGTGCTTTGGCGAACAAGACGCCTCCTGCTTCTTTGGCTCGGCGTTTCAGCGCTTCTTTGGGTGCCGCACCGCCCAAGACATCACCCGCGACTTGCAGTCCACTGCGTACCGCTTGTTGCCGATTGCTTTGACCCCACGCGTCACCAAGGGCAGGAACGTTTTGACGATGCTCCCGAGTAAGTTCCCCAGCCCGTGTCCTCGTTGCATGCGTGTACCTGCAAAGACCGGGAAGCTACCCCCGGCCTGTTGGGCATAATAGTCCATATAGCTGCGTGCATCACACTCGTAAGCACCTTCATTATGCAAAGTGAACCGCTCGGACTTGACGGAAATGAAGTGTCAGCACCACTTTCCCACGCTCGAATGCGATTGGTTGACCGGTGTCGTCTCTTATATCGATGACGATGGAGCTAATATCGGTCTGACTGACCGGTAGATAAACGATGTGCCTGAAACTGTGGGTGACTTGAGCTCCATACTTGCCTTTCACCGGGCAGACGCGTAGTAGAGGTACGTTGCTGTCTCCGACAATGTGTGCATCGACCACGTCTGAGTAGATGTACAGGCCATACATACCACCACGCATGTCCATCGGGATGTGGCCTGTCTCGCCGGTGGGGCCAGCGTACCCCTGTAGATCGAAACCCAGCATTTGCTGTAGGGTAGGACTGATTTCAACACTCACGTTGGGGCTGACAGTGAGACTGGCCTTGTCGTTGTGTGCGTTGTAATCGAAGTCCACATGATTTTTGAAGGGGAACGTTTTTAAGGGTTGTGAAGTATTCGTGACGTCCCGTAGAGACTTATAATGCATCAGACTTCTCATGAACTCCTTGGGTATCGCATTGACCTTCGGGTAGGGTGAGTCGGGTTTCTTGTCCTTCGTAGGTCACCTCGTACCACACGTCACCACCTCGTACGTTGTACCACGAGTAAGGGTATTGGATATCCACGAGTCCACATTCCCAGCGTCCAGGTAAATGCAACGGTTGCGGTAACTGCGGTAACTGAGGTGTTGTCAGGAAACACATCAGCCGAGCTGTTACTGGGTAGGGTGAGGTAAAACATGACGACTGAGCTTTCCTGCTGCTGCTGTTGGGTTTAATACTTCTCCCAGCCCTTGGGCGCTAATCGTCGTGATGGTCGCGGTGACTTAGATCTTGGTGGTTGCAGGATGTGGCGTGGTAAAAGGAGCGAAAAAGTAGGTGCCCGCCGTGGTGGTGTTTTGGGGGGAGACTCCGGTTCCCACTCGGCTTCCCAAGAAGGTTATGGAGTCTGTCGTTGTGCCTGCACTGGTGATTCACGCTGCATCCAGGTCCAGCGCTGGGGTTCCCCACCAATTCCTGTGGTACATGCATGTCTTTCAAGCCTTGAGCGAAGACCTCCCATCCTCGAGGATTCGTATGCGATCTGCGTTGACGCATCATGTCATTCACTAAATCCGTCAAGTGGGTACCGGGGACCACCTGATTCTGTACCAGTAGTTCACCTTTATCATTCCAAGTCATGTTAGGATTCTGTTTCATCCGTTGTAATACCAGGCCAGCTTGTTTCTTGAACGATGTAGGTACACTCTTCAGGACTTCGTCTTCGACACACTGTGGGGCTGTGGGGGTACCCCTGGTAATGGCGGCTGTTGGGGCGGTGCTGAGGTTGGTGGTGGTGGTGGTGGTGCTGGGGTAGAGAGGGTTTTGTATTGGTCCATGAACGTCATGTACCGCTGAAGCGTTTCATTGTACTGTTGTACTTTCTCACTGTCGCTTAACCCCGGTCGTTGTAAGATCTGACGCATCTCTTCATCGAGTGTGTTTATCGTCTTCACCGTAGAGGGTACGGGGTACGGTGATTGGAGGTTTTGAAGGAGCCGAGGTTCGACGAGGACCATTTTTTTCGTATGGTTCATTGTCGGCCGAACAGTCCACCCAATACTGGACCCAACACGGAAGCCGCCAACGGTGCTAAAATGGCCCCGAGAAAGCCGCCTTTCTGTAACACCTTTTTCTTTTGTGTTTGAGAGACTCGCTTCTGGACTAAGGTTCGCAGACCTGTCTTATGCTTGGCCAACTTCGCCTTCTGAGCCGGAGTCAGTGGTACGTTGCCTTTTAAGATATTGAGTCCAATCTCACACAGACAGCACACGAGAGCAGGGTCTGCGCCGCGTACAATGGTTCGAACCAACTCGGGTGGGACCGTCTTCAATACACGGAGCGTCTGAGCATGCTTCCGTACTCGAGCAGACATCATGTACAACTGATGCTAGAACCCACAACCCTGCCCTTTTTAACTACCTACCTCGTGAATATTGAACAGAGACAAAAGTCAACCATGATGTGGGATTAATTCTTTTATTATCCCCAACATCAAACACACACCCCAGCTGGGGGGACCACTGTGGGTGTGTTTACATTATTTTTGCATGTACACGTGGTGGGTCTCTCCGGAAAAGATACCGGTCCGTATTCGAAGGTGGTCGGGGGTGGCTTGCTTCAGGTCGAAGAGCATATACCCGTGCTGAGGGGTTGTGGCATATTTAAAGGCTTCCAACGCAAACGCAGTGCGTCCAGGGTACATCTGTCTCGCCAGGTGCAGTACTTGAATTACAACACATATAATGGTATCTCTCGGGTTTTGAAGACCACCAGGTAGTGGGCATTTAAGCTGATGTTCCGATGTTCTTTGTTTTTACTGAACAGATTCTGCACAATGTAGATGATGCTGAGACGTCGATGATGGCTGCCTTTGGTACAGAGTTGGGTGACCCGCGTATCCGTCTCCGCCATGAGATCATCCAGAACCACCAAGGTGTCCGGTTCCAAATCGGCCAGGTTGGGTAGCACTTCCACGAACGTGATGTAGGGCATTGCTGCGTACGCCGCCTGCCATTCTCCGTAACACCATACGACTCGGGCAATGGGTGGAGTAATCATGCTGTCGGCGTGTTGGAGGAGCTTCCTGACGAAGTGCGTTTTGCCGGAACCCGTCGGCCCTGCGATGACGCAGGTGAAGGAGTGTTGCCACCGAGGGCCCATGGTTGGAGGTGTATCCGCTGTCGTGGTAACCCACTCTTGTAAATTTGGTACGAGTGAACTGCGGTCGTCGATGCGTCGAGCTTTGGTACCGTTGTCGATGGGCGTTCACTGTGAATGATGAAATCCGGTGGATTTTCAGACGTACTGGGTGCACTTGATGTAGGTGTTGACTCTATACTCGATGTAGCCTGTACACGGGGTGTGGTGGTGGTGATGACTGGGCTGGTTTCGGTCACGGGGTTGACTGGTGCTATCTGTAGACTGGTTTGACTGGCGGCTGGTGGTTGTGTCTTTGGTGGGATGAGTAGAGTGCTGAGATAGGCTACGTCGTAAAACACACCTCCGTACAACACACTCAGCAGGGTTAGCAATATCACTACAAAGCCCACTTGTGCTTTGCGCGTTTTGGGAGACGCTGTGTTCAGAGACGATTGCACTGTGTTCATGGTCGAACGTGGAATGCAGGATGATGGCGGTGGTGTCTGGTTTTATAGTCGTTTCACCTGGTTGGCCGCGACCCAGGAATTGAAGGAACTGGGCCAGCCTTGCCATTTGACGAAATAAAATTGGATGCCACGTCGACGTTCGGTTTTTAGGATGCGTTCCCCCGTATAGTAGTCTTGCTTTGTTTTTACGACAGGTTGTAATTCCAGCTCGTAAAATGTCCCTAGCAACGGTTCCCCTTGAAGATCTTCCAGTTCATAGACACGCCGCTGTCGGGGTGGGCGCCGTTTAATCAGGAAGTGCTCATCGCTCCAGTTGGGCAAGCAACTTTTCTCGAACTTGCCCTTGATTTTACTGATCCGTACAGGGTCCCCGACCTTGAACTCCTTCTTCGGTGTTCGCTGTGATTGTATGGGGTACAAGACACGCCGGACTTGGGCTTCATTGCGTTGGGTCACGTTAATGGGGGCTCTCTGTATACTCCGGTGATAGGCTCGATTGTAACCACGCACAAGTTTGGGGAGAACACCGATGTACCGCCTTGTATTCTTATAGGTGAAATATATCTTGAAGATGTCCTTGAACGCCGCTATGAGATTCGCCCCCGTTTTCGTCCGTATAGGTACCACCCACGCATACTTTGACAGGATATCGATGCACGTCAAGATATACCGATTCCCATCATTGTGTTTGGCAAAGGCGCTCATATCGACCAAATCCGCTTGCCATTGGGCATCTAGTCCTCCCACGATGACACGGTTCCGTGGAAAATGGCGGCGGGCAGTTCGATGTAAGGTATAGGTGTCTTGTTTTTTTAACCAATCTCGGAGAGCCGACAATGCACTATAGGCCGCCGGACTGTCGGGACTGTAGTATAAGTAACACCTTCTCCCAGCGCTTCATGGTGACAAACTGATAATGGACCGGAGAGTATGGTTTATTTATAACGAAGTCTGATATTCGGATTCTACCACCGTTGTATATATCCTAGGTTGACTGAGTCTAGCCGGATAATCAATGGTCTCATCGTCTGGTTCATTGGTAGAAATTTGTTCATTGGGATTCACATTGTCCATGGTGAATGACCAGTCCAAATCGTCTGATGACCACTTGATAAGCACTTGGTCCACATCTGCCACGGCATCTTCTAATGCAGACCATAGAACTGGGTGAAGGGTAAAATGCACTGTACCACCATCTAATCGAACCAATTGAGCAAAGAAGGGGCCGCGTCGGACGTACACATCGTGACACAAGTGGATGAGGTCGCCATCCAGTTCACCAGCCAACACCCGTTTTAATTTGATCCAGCCCGCCCGAGACAGACGAATGTGAGCCGGGCACGGTTGTGTAGGGTCCGCATCACAGGTGTCTCCCACCTCCTCCATGATATCGACCGTATCCGCATAGACGTGCAGGAAGACCTCGGGTATCAAGCTGAGAAACGCCCGTATGATATGCTCCGTCATGGTCAGTGCTTGAATGATACAAGATTTGGCGGTCTCTCGTATTTATAGGGAAGAAAAGTTTATGACGTCAGAACATGGTGCATTATGGGCTTGCCACATGAAACGTACACCCCAAATTGTCTGTGAATATCTGGCGCTGGGGTCACAGGTCCTTTCTGGCTGCTTTCATTTGGGTTCCGATGCCGTACCGGCCTGCGTTGTATGGATGCAATTGTCACTGGACTGATTGAGTGTAGCCGGATAATCAATGGCATCGTCGTCTGGTTCATTGCTAGGTTTGGTCATTTGTTCATTGGGTTCTGCTGCCGCTTCACTCAGGGCACGAGCCCACCCCAACTGATCAGCTGACCGCTCGTCTGGTGTAAACAGCTGGTCCACAATAGGCACCACTTTCTCGAAGGCTGTCCACAGATCGAGGTCTAGGGTGAAGCCTCGCGTAGGGCCTTGGTAACGGCTCAGGCGTGGGAAGAAGAGTCGACGGTGTACGTAGATGGCATTGTCTATGTGGATGAGGTTTTCGTCGAGCTCACCGCTCAACACCCGTTTAAATTTGGTCCAGCCGTCCCGGTTTAGCGTAACCGCATTCGATACGGTCTCAGCGCGCGACCAGCAAACATCTCCACGGTCTTCAACGATGGCGACTTTATCTTCATAGACGTGTAACCCCACCTGGGGTGTAAGGGGAAGGATGGCTCGTAGGACTGGCAACATGGTTGACCCAATGACGAACGGTGAATGACACATACTTTGACTGTCTCTCGTATTTATGATCCATCGGTGACATGATTGACCCAATGACGAACGGTGAATGACGCACACTGTGACTGACCCTCGTATATATCCGTTGCACATAAGCGCATGCGTGGAGACTCTAAAGAGCCGTTCTTTTTCTGTCGTCATTGACACAGCGTCAGGGTCAATAGAGCAAAAACCATGACGAGGCCAACGAGCCGTCGCTGGTTTCGGCGTGAGCGCTCGTGGTCTATAGCCCGCGCTTCAAGGATGGCTGTCATAGTAGTGGTGAGTGATAGCACAACCCTCCATCGAGTCCACTCTGTCGAGGACCGCTTCTCTTTCAGGATCTGGCGTCGCCTCTCGTTGTCGTTGCCATCTGCTAACATGGATCGAACCACTGCTCGGTAACCCGTGAGTGAATTAACCACGGTCGCATGCTGTAAAATGCGAGTCGCATAGGGATAGGTCTCCGTCATGGCTCTGCAACAATAGGAATGGAGGTGTGGGATCCAGAGGGCCGTGTTTTATAGACCCTGTCACACATGCGCGCCTATACGTAGCTCTACCGGATACATGCATTCCATACAGGCGGTGGGAAACCCGGATGTTGAAAGTACATGCATAAGGTCTAAGGAAAAATTGGAACTCTTCTGTGTTCGGAGGTAGGTTTAGTGAAACCCGAAGTGACGTCACACACACTTGTGCAGAACACACACCACCAAACCACAACCATGGACCCATAGGGGTTTAGTACCCCAAACATACTCCCATGTGTATATTTCTATACTACGACCAGACTGCGCATGCGCCAACTCTTGAACACGGACGGATGCTCCTTCACGAGAGCTTCAAAATAAGACCTCATACGACTCCATCGGACCCATAGTGGCCCACCTAGACGCGAAAACGTCTATTTCCATACCCTTTTCCCACAATTCCCTATCCGCGCATGCGCAGAATGTTGAACACGGACGACACACTAGTCCAGGCGGCTGCCCCCTCACGAGAACTTCAAAATAAGACCTCATACGACTGGTCGATAGTTGGTGTAAGAACGCATTGTTGAGGCTTTTGTTGAGGCTTTTGTGCAGCTGAAAAGGGTCACGTCTAGACGCATTGTTGAGCTCAGACAGGCTATTGTAGGCTTTGTCTTGTGCGTTCTTACACCAAGTATAAACCATACGACTCCATCGGACACATAGTAGCCCACTTAGACCCCAAAACGTCTATTTCCATACCCTTTTCCCACAATTCCCTGTTTGCGCATGCGCAGAATGTCAAACACGGACGAGACGCTAGTCCAGGCGGATGCTCCCTCACATTGATACCTCACTCGACCCAATCGGCCCACTAGGGGTTCCCCTAGATCCCAAAACGTCATACCCTTGGCCTACTGCGCATGCGCAGAATGACGTCAGTTCCACGTCTCACCCAGCCCGTCGGATGCTCCTTCACGAATGCTTCACATGGATACCTCATACGACTCCATCGGACCAATAGGGGCTCCCCTAGATCCCAAAACGTCTATCTCCATACCCTTTTCCCACAATTCCCTGTCTGCGCATGCGCAGAATGTTGACAACGGCCGAGACACTAGTCCAGGCGGATGCCCCCCCCCCACATAGGCTTCACATTGATACGTCATACGACTCCATAGGACCACTAGTGGCCCACAAAGACCCGAAAAAACGTCTATTTCCATACCCTTTGTCTACTGCGCATGCACAGAATACCGATATTTCAACCCCACACCCAGTCCAACGGATGCCCCCTCACATAGGTTTCACATTGATACCTCACTCGACCCAATCGGACCAATAGTGGCTCCCCTAGATCCCAAAACGTCTATTTCCATACCCTTGGTCTACCGCGCATGCGCAGAATGACGATATTCCAACGCCACACCCAGTTCATCAGATGCCCCTTCACATAGGCTTCACATTGATACCTCATATGACCCAATTGGAACATTAGTGGCTGCCCTAGACCCCAAAACGTCTATTTCCATACCCTTTGTCTACCGCGCATGCGCAGAATGACGCTATTTCAACCCCACACCCAGCCCATCAGATGCCCCTTCACGAATGCTTCACATTGATACCTCATACGACCCAATCGGACCATGCAGCGTATTTGAAGTCTAGGGACTACTTTTTCTCCGCGGAAGCTTTTTTCCGCGACCGCATCACCGCCAGACATGACCGCCTCACCGCGGAGGAATACAAGGTCAAAGGTTGCCGGACCTATAGTGGTCAAAACTTGGCACCCAGCCAATGCTGATGCAATCCATAACCTTGAGCTGGTGGCGCCCCCTATCGGAATCAAGAGTTACCTCCCCCGGCAAAATGTTACCTTTTTGCGCTTTCTATACTAGTAAGGTACATTAGGGGACTGTTACCAGCAAGTTCTGAGCTGACCTACTTTTGATGAACATTTCTGGTGATATTTGATGAAAATCACTGGTGATTCTGACTTGGGCAGTGCCCATCTTAATACAGGCAGGATTTCAACTGGGGTGTGGGGATTTCCAAGAGTTCAGTTCGCGTCGGAGTCCTAATGCCTACCCTACTTCGTAGGTCCTGTGACGTTAGTCACCCTGCTCATGTATCAAGAGGAAAGATTATTCGCAGTCAACGTATTTGTTGTGATACGTCGTTAGCCTGACGAAATTATGTTTGGCTGAATGCTGTCAATAAATTCTGACACACAATGGAAAGCGTTCAAGAGATTTCATGCAAAAAAAAATCGCGAGAAAAGTGGGTGGGGGGCTCTATCTTGTTATGCAAAAACATCGGAGTAATTATGGTGCACTGGTCCTAAGAGATCTAAACAGCATATCAAAGTAAAGTGTATGTTTGTGCAAAATCTTCAATTTCGAGGTGAAAACAGCATCTTTTATCTCTGTAAACATACGAAGCCAGTCCAGAACCAAAATGTACTTCATACCAAAATTTACCTTACCAGTATCTAGTTTTTGTCCAAATACAGTTTTCGTTCATCACTGGCTTCATATGTTTACAGAAAGAACAGGTGCTGTTTTCACCTGGAAACAGACGATTTTAGACAAATACATTTCAAAATTATATTATGAGTGACAAACTTTTTGCATGGTTTAGTGGAGACTCGTCCAAGCTGGCAATTCACAAGCACTCAATTAATAGCCCCTAATCAGGTTATCGACTTATTCTCCAGTTTTTTAAGAAAAACCTTCTGGAAAACTGTTCGAAAGTTGGGATGGATAATCTGAACTATAGGTAAAGAAAAAAGCGCGGCTCAGTTTTCAAAGTTTTGTGTTTGTTAATATTTTAATGTTCAAAGTGTGACTATCGCATTTCATCCAAGTTTTGAATAAGTTGAATAAAAAAATAACATAAAAATTCCACAAAAAAATGGTTTGGGCAAAATTAAAAGAAAAAATATTCACCAATATTTTGCTGAAGTGTTGCTCTACTTGGCAAAATTGAATGGAGAATTCAGAACTTCTCAAAAAATAAACGTTTGAAAATGGAGGCTCATTTTGCGAAACGACGAGCATTTAAATAGGAATAACGTTCATACCTTTCAACCTCACAACCAATATAGTCAGTTATTTTAAAGAGAAATCAACTTTCCTTCTAATATATATGTATGACTATCATGTTCATAGTTCTCAGAAAGAAACTAAATTGCCATTGGATGTGTGAAAATCCACTCAGATGAGTCACAGTTCGTTAATATGTGGTTTCAACAGGTTGAAGAGAACTACCTCTCTAAAATGGAGGTAAAAAAGGTCGTTTTTGCTTAAGAACTTTTGATTTATTCATCATAACGGTCCAAAATCTTCAGTCAACTAACCTTATATTTTGTTACATGTCGTAACAGTGGATTTCCAATGAAAGTGTACATGTCCTAATTGTTAATAGACAACAAAACATGTCGTCTGTTCCTATGAAAATTAGATAGAAGACAACTTGTTTTTTCAACACCATCCGATGCGGATATATATGTCCATGGTCGCTTATGGCGGATGTCTCTTCATTCGATATATTCTTGAACTTATTGGACAAAAACGACATTTTTTACCTCCATTTTAGACAGCTGGTTTTCTCTAACCTGTTCACGCCACTTGGCTCTCGACTACCGACATGTCGGATTTGACGCATATATCAATTGATCAGGGCGTAAAACAAACCTGCGAAGAGAAAGACTAAGTCATATACATACTAATTATCAGATTTATACTTTACAGAAATGTGTACTGAGGTCAATAGAGAGCAACTGAAGTCGAGAGGCTACACGGTGGTGGAAAACGTTGTGAGTCCCGGCTTCTGTGACGAGTGCATTACTCAGTACGATGACTGGCTCAGCAAATTCACCAAGACCGGAGACTGGCCAGTGAGCTTTAACTCCATCATCCAGAGGTACAGGATTGGACATTATGAACCTACCTGGAAAATCCGCCTGGCCTGTAAACCTGTTTTTGCCAAGTTATGGAGAACGGAAAAATTACTGACAAGCATCGATGCCATCGCTGTAGGTCGAGCACCAGAGACCGGCGTGGAGGATTTTCAAGATCCCAGTAAACACTGGTTGCATTGTGACCAACCTGGAAATCAGAAGGGACTTCACGCGGTCCAGGGGGCGCTGTATCTCGAGACATCGGGCGAAGATGATTGGACCTTTCTTGTAATGGAAGGTTCTCACCTAAAGACCGACGAGTTTTATTCAACTCATCCGCAGGCGATGTCCTCAAGCACAAAGGATCATTACTACCATTTGGCTGAAAAGGAGCCCGACTGGTTTTCAGCCAACGGTTGTCCCAAACGAAGAGTTCCCGTTCCTAAAGGTGGGATGGTGTTGTGGGATTCTAGGTTGATCCATGCGAACGCTCGTCCACTAAAGGGGCGGAAACATCCAGGCAGAATTCGGAGGACCGCTTTCGTCTGCATGGCACCTGCTGTCTGGGCGACCGAGGATGACTTGAAACTAAAGCGAACAGCCTACCATACAATAAGGATGACTGAACATTGGCCAGCTCAGAGTGTGGGACTCTTCCCAGATGACATCCCAAGCGAATACAAAAATATCTCCGCTACCGAAGAATTACCGGACACGGCGAAGACCGATGAGGCAAAGAGGTTGTGTGGGGTGACACCTTATGATTTCAACGATGGACAACCTAATGGTCCTGATTGGGAACCGGAATGGGTAGGAGGATACAGACCTAGGGATAAGAGCCAACGTGATGCATTAGACGAGCGCTAGGCAGACCGATACTGGAGAACTACGAGTGGACATGCTCAACAGGATTTATAATCCATGTAATAATCACGAAACAATGCATACTATAGCCAAGTCTGGGGACAACAATGTGTCTAGACTTGACCCTTTTCAGTTGCACACAGGATTGGACAATAGCTGCCTACATGAAGTATCTACCCGTAACAATGTTTCCTTTATCTTGCAATACCTTCTCGAATGGCGACATTATCAATGGTCAAGTGTCCGTCTTAAAAAAAATCGACTGCATCGCGAATAACAGCACACACGTAAAGTTGGATGACTCGTTTATGGATGAAAGATTCGAATCAGGATATGATGAACCGTGTTTTCACCAGAATCTTTCGTCGATGTTCTCTTAATTGATTCACAATCAATCGTTTTCCATTGAACCTGCCAATGGGTGGATTTTCTTTCATTTAATTCACAAGCCAATGAATATGCCAGATTTCCATTTGAATTGACCAATCAAACCTTCTGAAACTCGACGATATTCCGTGATGCATTGTTGTGTCCATGAAACTCAACTGATAACAAATATCTTCAAAAATGATGGGCGGCGGAGTTTAAATGGAGAATGTGCAAAATGCTTATTCTGCATGATAAGTATTCTTTGAAGTATTTATCTGAGCCGCGTTTTTAATGCAGATGCTCATGTGGAGACTATGAAGTATCCACACAACCCCTAACACCGACTGAAGCGAAATTACATACGCTAGCTCGGGAGCTGTGATTACAGATCAGCTCGAACAAGTAATTCATTTGATGTTTATGTATGAGCATCGGGGACATGTGATGGAGAAAACGCCTCAGCATGGGATAATCCTATAGTAAATGTAAGAATACCCCGAAAAATTAACCGGTAATGCCCGACGTCGTACGGCTCTGCATATCCCACCAAAATAATAAACCTACATATATTTGTCGAAGCACAAAGCGAGCGAATACGACTCAGTCGGAAAAAAAAGGTGAGAGATGGACAAACGATATATGGTAACGCGACCTTAGTGGGTTGGTGGTTGGCTCTGAAATATACCTTTTTCAAAGAGTGTAGTTTCTCAATATACGGTATCCAGAGAGGGTAGTTGACTTCACTATGATATGTCGAAACGGTTCTCGGCTCTCGTCGCCTATCGATCGTTGGAAGGAGCTACCATATGTTAGTAATCGGTGCTAATGTGACAAGAAAACGAGTAGTAGTAGAAAATTGAGAGTTCTACCTCACATGTGCAAATGCAAGGGAGCAAGGAGCAGTGACGTCGGGTAAAGCAGGGTAAACCAGTTGATAAGATGGCTGGTAAGGCGAGTAAATCAGCGGATAGAGGGGGTAAGGCGACGGGCAAGAGCTTCTTATCTAGATATACAAGGAGTCGACCAATCAGAATGGCGTATACGACCACCACGTATTTATCCCATGACAAATCGCCATACCAGTGCGAACCTCTACTATGCAGTCATGTATTTACATGGACAGGGATAAGTATTCGAAGGATAAGTATAAGCGGCGGTAACTCTCATTCAAATATCTTAATACAAAAGACAATCATTAAGGTATGACATCATCGTAGTGTCGTCAAACGCGAAATACTTATTATTCCAATATCAACATGTATTCTAGTGTCAAACCATAAGCACTATGTAATTAGGGAGAAATGGAAATCAGTTCTGTTGATAGTCATATAAAGGAAATACTAGAAATCGCAGAGATAAAAAACAAAGAAAAGTATAATTTGGTGTAATTCAAGTTTTATTAATCAGTTGGCAAACAATTCAACATACACAATTCGTTGCTATCTGCTTCTTCCATAAATATATATATAGATTGTAAAATTTCAAACATATATTCAGTTTTACAATTCACGTAATGTTTATTACATAACGACAGCGGATGCGATCTGCCATGTGTCACTTTTTGAAAGTACAGTAACCAGGTTGACATCCTATCAAATGATATCAAGATTCCGAAATTGGATCTATTGTCACGGTGTGGGTGCTAAATCAGATAATAAAGCTGACAACCCATACTATCTTGATAGCCCACAAGTGTCAGTCTTTCAACATAGTCCGGCTGTCATCTTGACAAATGCTCTAAGGAGTCCGAAATTGGATCAGACAGAAAGTACGGCTTTAATAGTAAAGAGAGCTAATGACTGTAACTGCGGCCATTGCGACGATGTTGGTGGTAGTTTTCCACTACTGGCATATAAATAGCCTCAGCTAATTTTTACCCCTCAGCCCGAATGGGCATAGGGGTATTATTGTGGGTCCGTCTGTTCGTCCGTCCGTCTGTCCGTCTGCCTGTCTGTCCGTCCGTCTTTGTATCTTTTGGGTTATTGATATAGTGGAATCATTTTATAAAAAAAATTAAAATAACAAGTTTTATTATGAATTATGCTTTGGTCAAATTCTATTGACAATCGGGAACCCTCGGGTAATGGAATGGTCTTTGCTGAATAAGGTACCCGATACAATCCAAATGAAAACTGCTCCAAGAATAATTGAAGGTAGTTCTACAGCCCGTTTCATATGTTTCCCTTTTCACCAGTCTTTTCTCTCCATTCTGCTTTCAAAATATCAACGGAATATTGCCCGCTTTGTCCCTGAATACCAAATTATCCTTCCTTTTTGTTCTGAATGATCACTGCTCTCCACGAAATACCAGGGGACATAAACCATGCATGGCCAACCCGTAATTTTTTTCTCAAGGATTGATCCGCCTGCGAATGTAGTCCAAAGTAATCCAAGGTTTGATCTTCACAAGTTTTTTTCAAGTTACGTAAGGTTGGTGATGATATTAATTATAGGAATTGCTTAATGTGCAATTTTCATCACTTTCACGTCTTGATAACCTTTATAGTATAAGTAGCAAGTTCAGGTATCCATACGCGGTAAAAACCCCTATTGCAGACTTCATTTATTTATGTGACAACCAGCAGCCAATCTTTACCGGTACTTTGAGGTGGCGTACGTCTGTTTTCTTGATGTGACATATTAAATTGAACTAGCGACTTACTTGTTAGGGGTTATATCTTCAGATGTAAAGTATAAACGAATTATGAGACGTTTTTGCTGAAGGAGAATTAAATCTCTAAATCGAACTTGATAACGAAAGTGCGACAGGCGCAATTTACAACAACAACAACGACCACGTGCGTGATCATTTTGGTTCCGACTTCTTCAAACGTCCGAAAGCTATTCTGTTTGATAAAAGCTAACTGAAGCTATACCTTCCAAAGGAAATTTCAAATATATTTGATGGAACCCTATAGCCATACTTGGACTTCGTCGGGCTATTACAGAAACTATAAGCAAAGCTTTAGACTGGTTGGTTAAAAAAATTTCCTGTTTAGCATCATTTTTTAAAATAAATCTGGGTAGAGAAGGAGGATTTTTAGTGGCCTGTGTGAATAAAATTATCAGTAAACCTTGCCTTAATAGTTTCTGTTCTGAATAAAGTAGCTTGCATCCATCGTCCTTCTGCTCTGTTGTTTGCCTTTGTAATTGGAGATTCAAAACGTTGGTTGGCGACAATTACGATAATAGGCTTTAATGGAAAGCTGAATTGTCAAGTGTTAAACAAACGAGTCGTCTACTATAAAATATAGTTCTGGGCGCTTAGAAGCAAAAATGTAAAAAACAAAAACGAACAAAACGCTGCTTACATGTACAATATGGCATTTATTGAGGCAGCTCAATAACTGTTGATCACACTGCTCTGCCACATGTACACACACTCGTGATATAACTGATAACTTTTTCCAGAATATTACAGAGCTGAGGGGTTCTAGCACCTCTGGTGCCTCATGTTTAGAGTGGAATCTGACAACCGGTCCTATTCGATATTCCATGTGTCACTCTTTGGAAGTACAGTAAACAGGTTGACATCCTGGTAAATGACCTCAAGATTCTGAAAATGATTCATTTTCATGGTGTGGGTGCTAAATCAGATTAATAAATCTGACAACCCATACTATTTTGATAGCCTGCAAGTGTCACTCTTCGGAATTAATGCGGCTGTCATCTTGACGAATGACCGGCCGAGGAGTCAGAAATCGGATGGAACAAAGTATACGGTAAGTTTCGGGAGCACACCCCTGTACCGCCTTGTATTCTTGGCGATGAAATAACTGTACATGCGGCATTTGAAACTGCTACAAAACCATGTCGCCTTACCTTGTAGGCGTGGAAGAACGCCTTGTTGGCTTTCAAAACTCGTTGGAAGTGTTTGGCGAGAAATTCAATCCCTTCGTTGGTTTGCAAATACAAATGTTTGCGCCCAGTCTTGGACATTTGCTGAGCGCTTTGATGAGGTTCTCTCCCGTTTTGGTCCGGACGGGCACGACTCACGCATATTTCGACAGCACATCAATGGATAGACAGCTTGTCGTCGTTGTATTTGGCGAAAGCACCTATGGCAACCAAATCCGCTTGTCAACTGGGCCTGTATACCACCGACAATGACCCGATTCCGTGGAAAATGACGCCGGGTAGCTTGATGTAAGCCATAGGCGTCTTGGGTTTCAACCCGACGGATCCCCGAGTTAAAGAGCGTTAAAGGGTGCTCAACTCAATACAATTTACCTAGCACTCTATATGGATAGGATAATCTCTTTCATTGAAGATAATGTGACTGCTTGTTTAACGGCGTCGTAAAAGAGTAGAAAATCAGAAATCAGGTTCAGGTACGATTTTCAGTTCTATGCGAATTCTACATCTAAATCCAATGGTTATGCCACATTCTGGAAGGGGTGATGTGCAGTCACAGGCAATAACCTCGTTAACATGTTGAGACAATTGCTCAATTGAATACAAAATCACCAACACATGTTAAACTTGATCTGATAACGGCGGATTTTAGATGTGTTAGTAGTATTACTGATTTGGGACAATAGTGGGTGGAGCGCATTCACTTCCGGTGTGACTGGGGCAATCCCCTTATACCTTAACCTAAAACTTAGGCCATTGGAAAGGTTTGATCCAGTTTACACGGCCATAGAATGATGTGGAACGCTTTCGCTTCTTGTGTGGGTGGGGGCATATTCAATGCCGTAACCTAGTTCATTGGTACGGATATGACCAAGTTTACACGGTCCTATATTTGGGTGGAGCCATTCATACACGCGTGGCAGTGACGTCCGGTGATGATGTCACGAATGAGTTGTGGCATGAAACGACCTGAAGCGGGGAGTGAGAGAAGGGATTAGACGCACCCCTGTATCAGGCAGAAGTTTCAACCTAGTCCTTCCTTAACACACCGATAATGCAGTACGTCATGCGTGGTTTCACCAACCTCATCACGTTGAGCTGCGTGACTAGGATAATCAGGTCATTATCATCGAAGAGGGATGTACCCGTGATGCTTATCCTACATGAATCTGTCTGGCTTCCATTCATCCCCATTGAGGCTGGAACAAATTCGAACAAGTGCTGTGTGGTCAGCTCGACGGCCCACTCAGTCGCCTAGACCACGAGGTCTACGTGCTTTGCGGTCCATTCTCCCCCCGTCTGACTAAGTTGGGAACAGCCATTGGCTTCACGTTGCATCCAGATCTATTGTTGGCCCGCGATGGCGGACGTCGAATAAGTGTTGATATGGTCGTCATGGGGCAGAACACTAGTCGACCCTGGGGAAATTATGGAGTAATGCGAGACTGCCAGCAGCCTTGAAAGACGCGATGGCGGAGCCAGAAGAAATCATATGTTAAGGTGGGTTCATCCGACCCAGGCTTTCTACCATAAGCCGGCTGCAGGAGAAATGACTCGGTATAAGCTTTAGGTGTTTGGTGTTTTAACCACACCGACAGATTCAACGGACTTGACGGCCTGGCAGAGAGCGTTCATTCCGCTATATGCTGTATGATCGTGAAAAAATTTCGCACAAATGTTTTTCTATGCTTTATTTATAATGAATATGCCTCGAGCCAAGGCTGGTTGAATCTCACCTTGATGTACCCGACGTCCACCACCCCGTGGTCGAGAGCCTACAATAGACCAGGATGCAAAGTGAAGCCAAATTTAAGGCTGTTCCCATCTGTAGGGCCGTGTAAAATCCGTTCCAGTAGCCAGATTCGGCCATAGAATACATGCGCCCCATCCAAGTGGAAGCACGTCACACACACATTGGGGAATTGCCCCACCCACACCGATAGAAGCTTTCCACACAATGGTACCCCAAATCAATAACATATGCTACTAACATCACTACCGGTACCTTCCGCCCTAAAAACTGTAGCATATGCTGACCATCTATGCGATCGTCTAATCATTAACCAGGTTATTGCCAGTGACAAGTGCACCGCCCCGTCCAGAATGTGTCATAGCCGTTTAATTCAGATTCAGAATCCGTCTACACGTGAAAATCATATTCTAATCTGATTTGACCCAGCCGTCACATTGTCTTTATCTCATGGTACAATTCATAGAGCGTGCTCTCAATCGACAGATGCATTGTTGGTGATCATGAAAATTGAACTTACTGGACCTAATTTATTACCTCATTAACAGTCTCATTAGCTAAGATTTACAGACGGGCTCTATGTCTCACACGATTTAATCTTTCTTTAACAATCTGCTTCCAACGGGGTTTGCGTTTGTATATGCTATGTTCCAACTTTGAGAGTACAAATATACTAAAAAAGTTTAGACCTGACCCCTGATGGGGTTTTATCCCTCTTACAATCACGTGATGAAGTGTGCATTCATTCATCTGCATGGTAGGTGTCAATTTGCCTGAACCCTAACCTGAAACGACATTAATTTATCAACGCCCAGTTCAGGTGTCTCAAGGCGTGAGGTACTGTATGTAACTCGACGCGCCAAATTAGCAACAGTCTTCCTAAAATTTGATCACACTTGTCAAGAAAAGTTGGTCGTGTGTACCGGGCCTATAAGTCCAAGGATCTGGAGTTGGCAATTAAGTTGATGTGTTGTTACATGAGGGAGATGGCAGCGTAATTAAATTGTACTGTGATCCTCCACCTGCCATTTAAGTGTGATGGGTGTAAATTGCATCACTGGCTGGAAGTGGGATAAAACGTGTTCAGGTTTCAGATAGAAAAAATATCAATTAGAAAATACTTCATACATGTCGTAGTGTCAGTAATGAGAGACAATTCTTCTTCAAGACTGCCCATTTTAAAAATAGCGATGAACAGTGATGTCACTGAATTGAAAGTTTGGGTATATTCTTCCTATGAAAGCGAGCGAAAACTTATGCAGAGGGAGTTGGAAAACGGGAGACAACTCCCGTATCAACTGGCGACTCCAGCCGATACTATGCAAATCACTCATCCCATCACTAAAGTGATCTGTGTATCTACCATGTATATAAACGCTTTGCAAGCATATTGTCAGAGAGGATTAATGGGAATAGGGCTAGCTTATTACACTACTTTTGTTCCCCTCACAGCTTATCATGAATTCTAGCATGACGGAATTACAATAGGTACGGTACACATGTTTTCAGTTCTTCCGAACCCCTGTTATTACTCGTCCATGGTAACATCTGCTTTGGAATATCATTTTCCTAACCCTATTACTAAGAACTGTAGGATGAGAAAAAAGGGAAATACAATTGTTTTCTACCTGTTCACGTGACATTCGAATACCGCGTGACGGAATTACAGTGAAGTAACCACCTTATGAAGAGGTGTCGGTTACATATCAAAACTCGAATGTTTCTCATTTCAGGTGATGTTTTATTCTAATCCTAAGCGCCCGCACTACATTATATCTGATTTCCTTCAAGTAATGATTCAAATTGATTAACCCTACCTGGCGTGGGAGGGGGGGCCGGGAGGGTTCACTTTCCGCCCCCTCCCCTCCCCTCCCCCCGTTGGTTTTTTGCTTGAACGACAAAACATTGAGAGCTGAAACTTCTTGACATTTTAGATTATCATATTGGGGTCATTTTGAGCCTATTTCCATGACCCCCCGAGCAGAGGATCATGGGTAAATTCAAAATGGCGCCCATGTGGGGTACCAGAAAAATGATGTTTTCGTCATATTTCTTTAAAATTTTTGCTTTCCTGTATGAAAAAGTGGGTAAAATCTATTTTATTTCATATCAGATTATTTTTAACTAATTTATCATGCAGTTTTTGCGAAGAAAAAACAAAAATAAAAATTCGAAGATTCTGACCAAAAAAATGGTCCAAAAATGCTCTTTTTAGAAATGACGTAACAGTAACGTCATCATGATGGCCATCTTGATTTTTCTTTACATTTTCTTGTAGAGCTTGACTCAATGATATAGTGTGGTAAGTTTCAGTTTCAGCCCCCTAGCCTTAGCGATAGCGAAAATATATAGAGGGGCACTTTCCACACCCCCCCCCCCCGCCCCAGGCCAGATAGGGTTAATGTGGTTAAGCAAACCTGAGTGACGAAATTACATTTTGGTCCATGTTTTAAGGAGTTGCGATTTTTCCTATTTTACAAGTTTCGATTTTATCCGGTCTGAAAAATTCTGAGGACAGACCAAAAAAACTTCAATTCTGTTGTCATGTACCCGGCAATGCACGTATATTCGATTGAATGTGAAAGAGCGATAATGACTGGTCAACAACATAGGCAAAATTGTCCCCGAATGACATAACCGAGATTTTGAATTATGTGACGGAATTACATTTTGGTTACAGATTTCGTGGAATTTATGTTATACTGTTATGTCGCGTATATGCGTTGTCATAATATTGATAAATGTACATTCAGTATTCTAATACATGTGTTTATTTTGAAACAGAAATATATATCGTATGTGTGGCGGGTTAACTCTACTCAGATTAACCGGTTGATAACCAACTTACTACCCGGTTGATCTGTCCTATGAACACCTGAGCACATACAAATCCCGTTATTCAAGAAAATGAATAACTAACAACGATTCCTGTAGGTTGTTTCATGTCTGAATGAGCTTGCGCAAAGTTTAGTTCAGTCGCATTTCAAAAGTTGCAAGAGAAATTTAACTATAGGGGTTTTTTCGCAGGCACACGCTCACGTTTATCCAGGTATTTTTTAGTTTATAGGGCAAACAAATTTTTTGATGAATGATCCGTCTTGCCCCAATTGGAAACATAATGTTAATCTTACGATAATTTTAGCAAAACATCCGCCTAGTTGCTCGTCATAATTTGGCTATTCAGCATCAAACGTGATTGACTCTTATGGGTAAGATGGATAGGCTAGGTGCATATATACTTGCCAAAGAGTCGAAAAGTCGGCGTAAAAATGAAAAAGTGTTGAATATGCCATCCTAAAGTCATTTTAACAGTCCAAACAGGTAAATTTTATTATCTATATCTTTCGAGTTTGAATAGTATTAGTATTTCAGAGCAGTTATTATTTTCTTTCCTTAAGCCCATTAACGGGCAATATATCTGATAAAATTTGACGCAACAATTTGTATTCCTTGGCGCCCGAAAAGTGAAAAGAAAAAACCCCAAAACAGTTTACTTGATCATTGCGTATCCGCAAGAATTTGGTATGAATTTAACCTAGGGATCGACCATAAGGGCAAAAAGGAACTCCGCTCCATAAATGCCCCGCTTGGGATGGTTCCATTTTGCTCCGAATAGGATATTTTCAACTTAAATGTGTCAGACATAAAAATGGAATGTTGCAGTCTTTTCCTTTATACTTCTAACCTGAAATGTTGGTGTGCCAGGCATTGGAAACATTAGTTTGTTGTCCGGATACTCGGTACGGAACAATGTTTTCCGGTTTTATAGCCAGTCCCCTTAGAATTAATCCATGAATGTTCCGTTTTGCCCCGTAGTTCCGTTTTGCTTCACCGTCCCGTACATACAATACTTCCTTCCAACCTGTAACCATCTGGGTCATCTATACGCGAAGCAAATCAGTCGTGCTGTTTAATAGATTTAAATATTGTGCTTTAAATAAATGCCAAATTTATTGAAACGGTGTAAGCGACCACGACTGCCCAATGGATGTTGGAGTTTGAATGAGAAGTGTAGGAGGTTGTTCGGATGGTGTTGTTACTACCTTGGCTTTGCTCCTACGAATAAAATGAACCAAGGGCGTCGCTACCCATAGTGCGTGTGGTGCGAACGCACCCCCCTTTTGCCCGTAGATTCAAATTATGTAAGATATCAAAACCCCCATGCAGTTTAGCATTAAACCTGGGACGAGAATAATATTCGTCCCAGATTAAACTACGCCAAAATGCAGGAAATCAAGCATAAAAATTCAAAATTTTCCAACTGGGGTACGCATGTAAAATAAACGAATGTAGATCATGTAATTAGAGTATAAGTGTATTAAACGGACAATCATCTATTCATGTGGTTTGTGAGCGTACTATTTAAGTTGGAGTTTCAATATGTATATGTACTGACACAAACGTAGGGGCCATGGTGAAAAAATTTCTAAACCTGTATCTCGTAATTACGCGTTAGCTATAGGCCTGTATTGTATGTTAATTCAAATGGAGTCCGGCATAAGGTGTGATATTTTTCAATATCGATGCGCGCTTATGGGAAGCAAAAGTGAAAACAAAACCTTAAATCTACATATATCATTTTCAAATTTATTTCCGGGGAACGCGTAGAAGGCATCTCCGGCATCCTAGGACCCCGAAGCTTCCGGGGCCTAGGCAGCCCCTGGACCATCGCCTGTTGGTTTGACAGGATTCGCTTATTTAAGCTTTGTGTAAATCAGTCATATAGGTACGCGTATTGGTTATAATGTTCCATGACGTAAAGGTCATCGTTTTGTATGTATTAAATATAACTAGAAAGTCAAATGGATTCAGGCACGAGGTGTTCCCCCCCCAACATCGATGTGTGCTTATAAATGCGAAACAAACGTGAAAATAAAACCATAAATCTGCATATATTATGTTCAGATTTATATCCGGGAAAACGCTTAGAACGCATCTCCGGCGATCTAGGACCCCGGAGCTTCCGGGGCCTAGGCGGCCCGTGGACCCTCGCCTCTTGTGCTGTGATAGTCGACCCCCCTATAAACTTTCGCTAGATCCGCCCTTGGAAATTAAAAACGCCCCTGTGAATCTACCCTTTTATACCTTTGGTTTTTTAAACACACAAGCCGTTCATGATTTCTCATTGAGTCGGCTTTTCGCGTATGGTATAAGGGCTTCAGGCTGCAAATAAAAAAAAGTCGCGTTCCGTTAATCTCTGCCAAAGACCAGAATTTTCTCGATTTTTTCCGCCTTCGTTGCAACGATTAATGGAAAGCCGTTGGTACCAAAGGCAAGTATGGTATTTGTTCTATTCAGCTGCAAATTTTATTTCGATTCACAGCTCGATAATATGCCTCGTCGGGGGACTATTTGCGGGGCCTGAGCACTGCTTTCAGCAGGCAGAGAAAACAGCGAAATGAGGACCTCATGTGTAGAGGCGCGCACAGCTTAAAATTTGGACGGATAATGTTTGACAAGAAGTTTGTCACCTTGTAGCGCTTGAAATAAACTACTTCCTGTCGAAAGATGAAAGTCTAAATTCAATTAGGGAATCAGCGAGGTACAATTGTGTTAATACTGCCGAACGTGTAAATTATTTGTGGTATTTGTAGCCTAAGGGAAGTAACTCTGGTCTGGCTATTGTAGTGGCGCGATTATGGAAGTTATACAACAGTGGGGTGTGATTTACGTTTGGTTGGCCTACAAATTGACCCACTTCTGCTCACAAAAACTCAGAGAATTTCTCTTTGGTGTGTCGCCAACAGACGAGGATAGTATAATGGAACTGTCCAAGGTTGCTAAAACCTTGGTGAAAAGGGTTTCAACTGGGGAGGTAAGGATTTATCTGGCAAACAGTGACTGAGCCGAACGGAAAGAAACGGTGGTCACCAGAGATCAGTGCATGTCTGGTCTTCTAAGCTTACCTAGGCCGGGCGGACTGCTGATAGCAAAGTGGCACTTTTCAGATGTCAGGGCCCGGGTTGGGTTGTTGTAGTCCGAGCTTCCTGTGACCCTTCACGCCAGACGACGGATAATTTCTGAGAGATTGCCTGGCTAGGGTTAGGGTAGGTTGTTGTTGTCCAGTTCCCTCAATTGGCCACAGCAATCAGCAGTGCCGAGGCAAATGGCAAATGCTGTAGCAAAAGTAACCTTGCCTCAACAGTTTTTAACTTTGTGTTAAATGGTGAATACTTCAATGCCACAAAAAATGCTGCAGCAGGAATCGTAATTGTGGGGGCTGTTGTCCATATATCCTATTTCTTGTCATTATAATCCATCAGGTTCATGGAGATGACCACACATGGCTGGGTTAAATCCTAGCAAGCATGGGCACTCATGCCTGGGGGATCACCGTTTCTCGTACACTCTTGGCAAAATGTGACAGGAGCGTCACTAGGATTTCAAAAGGGGGGTAGGGGGAGGGTGCGAATGTTTTCAATTTCCAAGAGCGGAACTAGCTTGGGGGGAGGGGGGGGGGTCGAGTATCACAGCCCAACAGGTGAGGGTCCAGGGGCCGCTTAGGCCCTAGAAGCTATGGGGTCCTAGATCGCCGAAGATGCGTTTTAAGCATTTTTCCGTATATAAATCTGAACTCAATGTATGTAGTTTTAAGGTTCTATTTTCACTTTTGCTTCAATACTGAAAAAATATCACCCATTATGCCGGACTCCATTTGACTTTCTGATTTAACACAAACAAAACAGACATGTAACAATGTACGTCACACGGGGTGCGATCGCCGCGATAATGTTTGATTTTAGATACATTTATTGAAACCCCAACTGAAATAGTATGCTCACAAACCACATAAATATACGATGGTCTGTTTCATACACCTATATACTCTAATTTATTTCTATTCGTGGAATCCCAAGGTTCGCTGATCTCTTAGAGAAAATTCCGGACCCTCCCTCCCTTCCCCCCCCCCCCATAGATCCGCCCTTGATTTCCCATTTCTCACCTTACCAGGAATGCGCGCCAAGGACGCACCTTTCTAGGGGGGTCCGGGGGTCCGAGATTTTGGATTTTTACGCTTGATTTCCTGCATTTCAGCATATTTCAATGCGAAAAGTGGTTTGATATCTTACATAATTTTCATATTTCCAATCCACGGGCAAAAATGGGGCTGTGTTCGCACCACACGCTCCATGGGTGATGACGCCCTTGTGTGATGTGTATTGTATTTTGGCCGCTTCACAGACTGATCTATAGAAATTGAGCTGGGCCTGCTATTGTATCATGACCCACTAACAGGCTGACAGGTTTATAGGCACATCATATGTAGGCTACATAAACATGATAAAGCGATTTCAGACCCTCTATCTGTGCATGCTTATGTGAGAAAGCTGTTTCAATATTTATGGGATGCTGTGGATAATAACAAACTTCATGAGTTTAAAAAAACTGTAGGATGTATTCATCCGAGTAGTATTCATCCGAGTAGCCAGAAACATTTCGATCAAACCAAAATCAGGTGATGTAGAATCGGCCATACCAGATTAACTCATGAACATTTACTAAAAAAGGAACCGACTCTAAGGTGTATGACATGAAGATCTCTTAGTGAAACATATTCTGATCGACTGTATAGATGTTAAGATTGTACATGTAAGAGATTCTGTTTATCAAGCAGCTACTAATTATGTCTCCCCCAACTATGTTGGGGGGAGACATCTAGTGTTTGTGCTGTCTGTCTGTCTGGATGGATGGATGTCTGTCCGTCCCCTTGGCTTGTCTGCAAGATATCTTGAGAACTACTGGATGGAATTTAACCAAACTTGGATGGAAGCTTCATTGGGATAGCCCCCTCATTTGATTAGGTTTTGGTGTGTGTGTGTGCATTCATCCGTGTCCGGTGTCCGTCCGTCCGTCCATCTACTTGTACATGTATATACAGGCCTTGTCTGCAAGATATCTTGAGAACTACTGGACGGAATTTCACCAAACTTGGATGGAAGCTTCAGTGGGATAGCCCCGTCAGTTGATTAAGTGTTGGTGTGTGTGTGTGTGTGCATTCATCCGTGTCCGGCGTCCGTCCATCCATCTACTTGTACATGTATATACAGGCCTTGTTTGCAAGATATCTTGAGAACTATTGGACGGAATTTCACCAAACTTGGACAGAAGCTTCAGTGGGATAGCCCCCTCATTTGATTAGGTTTTGGTGTGTGTGTGTGCATTCATCCATGTCCGGTGTCCGTCCATCCATCTACTTGTACATGTATATACAGGCCTTGTCTGCAAGATATCTTGAGAACTACTGGACGGAATTTCACCAAACTTGGATGGAAGCTTCAGTGAGATAGCCCCCTCATTTGATTAGGTTTAGGTGTGTGTGCATGCGTTCATCCGTGTCCGATGTCCGTCCGTCCGTCCATCTACTTGTACATGTATATACAGGCCTTGTCTGCAAGATATCTTGAGAACTACTGGACGGAATTTCACCAAACTTGGATGGAAGCTTCAGTGGGATAGCCCCCTCATTTGATTAGGTTTTGGTGTGTGTGTGCATTCATCCATGCCCAGTGTCCGTCCATCTACTTGTACATGTATATACAGGCCTTGTCTGCAAGATATCTTGTGAACTACTGGACGGAATTTCATCAAACTTGGATGGAAGCTTCATTGGGACAGCCCCCTCATTTGATTAGGTTTAGGTGTGTGTGCATGCGTTCATCCGTGTCCGATGTCCGTCCGTCCGTCCAGGCGTCCATCTAATTGTACAATTATATACAGGCCTTGTCTGCAAGATATCTTGAGAACTACTGAATGGAATTTCACCAAACTTGGAAGGAAGCTTCATTGGGATAGCCCCCTCATTTGATCAGGTTTTGTTGTACATGTGTGCATGCATTCATCCGTGTCCAGTGTCCGTCCTTCCGTTCATCTACTGGTACATGTATATGTATATACAGGCCTTGTCTGCAAGATATCTGGAGAACTACTTGACAGAAGTTACCAAACTTGGATGGAAGCTTTATTGGGATAGCCCTCTCATCTGATTAGGTTTTGGTTTGTGTGTGCATTTGTCCATGTTCGGTGTCCATCCGTCTGTCCATGTACTTGTACATGTATACGTATATACAGGCCCTTTCTGCAATATATCTGAAGAACTACTAGACAGAATTTCACCAAACTTAGATGGAAGGTTCATTGGGATAGCCCCCTCATTTGATTAGGTTTGGGTGTGTGGGCATTTATCCATGTCCATCGTCCGTCCGTCCGTCCATCTAATTGTTCATGTTTATACAGACTTTTTCTGCAAGATATCTGGAGAACTACTCGACGGAATTTCACCAAACTTGGATGGAAGCTTCATTGGGATCTATAGCCCCTCGTCTGATTAGGTTTTGGTGTGTGTGTGTGAGCGTTCGTTCATGTCCATCCATCCGTCCATCTACTTGTACATGTATATACAAGCCTTGTCTGCAAGATATCTGGAGAACTGCCCCACGGAATTTCGCCAAACTTGGATGGAAGCTTCATTGAAATGGCCTTATGATCTAATTAGATTTTGGTGTGAGCTAGTGCTTGCGTGGGTCCATGCAAAATGTGCTTATCTGTCTGTCCAATTTTTGTTCACTCCATATCTTGAAAACTAATGAAGGCAGATGCATGAAACTTCTATACGGTACAGCATGTATACTATAGGTGTGGCTCTTGTATGTTTTGCATCTTTCCTATAATGTGAACAGTTTCGAAATAGTTGATGCTTCACAATTACATGTATTTCACATTGGTTGGACGCTGTAGATGTCGGCAATCCACTCATTGCTATATAAATCCCGAATCCCCACTGGGTTACTGCAACAATGAAAATCGCCTCTTTGTAATTAATATTTTTAGATGCGCAGCTTTGTTTAGGATACTTATTGCTACATTCATTTTATAGCACTTTCCCTTAAATTATGTGCCCACTCAAGGCAAGGTGGGAGGTTGGGGGAGACGTATGTTTTTGCTTAAAAAAACAACTAGCATAGGCTTCATGCCGGAGCGGCGACTCAAGGGTCAAAGCGGAACCTCTAGTTAGAAGATCTTTTTAGTCGGGTAAAAGAAGACTGTATTCTAGGTTATTTGGAAGAAATCAGTTTATTGCATAAGTTTTAGTGTATGTGCATGTTTTTTTGGTGTGTTGTATTCAAATGGTATTGGTTACTTCTGGATTGCTGGGTTGTGGACTTGTTTTTGTTGGAATGCTTGGAGTTTTGTTCAATCGTCGCTATATAGCTTAAATATTGCTGATTGCGATGTTAAACTTTATTTCTCTCTCTCTCATTAACTGTTTAAGGTATGCCATTACCTTTATTGCTTGGGTGAAAATGATGACCCCACCAAAAAGTTACACTGTCATTAGTACCTGGGTAACCTACTGAAAGGGATAACTGATCAACATGAGTACGGTAACTGATCAAAAGGTAATATGGGTAACTGTTAGAACTGGAAATGTGGATAAATGATCAACAGTGAAGCTTGGGTAACTGATAAACATGATGATATGATAACTGATCAAGATAGTGGCATGCATGGTAACTTTGATAAACATGGTGATATGGGTAACTGATAACAGTTAAACAAGGTAATGTTCACAGAACAACAAGGGTAACTGATCCACCCTGTGACATGGGTTACTGATCCACAGGTTAACATGGGTAACTGATCCACAAGTCAACATGGGTAACTGATCCACAGGTTAACATGGATAACTGAGCCGCAGTGTAACATGGGTAACTGATCCACAGGTTAACATGGATAACTGAGCCGCAGTGTAACATGGGTAACTGATCCACAGGTTAACATGGATAACTGAGCCGCAGTGTAACATGGGTAACTGATCCACAGGTTAACATGGATAACTGAGCCGCAGTGTAACATGGGTAACTGATTCACAGGTTAACATGGGTAACTGATCCACAGGTTAACATGGGTAACTGATTCACAGGTTAACACCCGGTAACTGATAACTGATCAGTATACAAGGTACCGGTAACTCATCCACAGCAGGGTAACATGGGTAACTGATAAACAAGGTAACATAAGTGATCAACAGGGTAACAGATAAACATGATGATATGGGTAACCGTAAGTTAACATGGATAAGCTTACTAGGTCAGTCACAGGGGCTCGTTACCATTGTTAATTGGTTAATCATGTTGATTAAAGGGGGGGGGGTCAAGGTAGGGAATAAATGCTTCAATTATTCGCTATCTCTACCACCCCTACTCCCACCTCTTTAAGGTAACATGAGTAATGGATTAATCTGGTACTATGAATGACTGATAAAAATGTTGATTGGTGGCAGATAAAGAGCCTTCAAGGGCTTGTTACCTGGGGGTCAATATCTGGAATTTTTTTCCAAATTTGGAATAAATATAAAGCATGAAGAAAGTGACATGGATTTTCGGCACCAGCATTCATATGGCAATTGATGTAAAAAATTATGCTAATAATAGTATTGGAATAGCAATGAAATTTAGCAAATCAGCTTGATTATTCCGTTTGTAATAATATTCTAACATTATACATGTACCTGACCCCTCAAGATTTATTCAATATTTCGAATCTATATTAAATTGAGAACCTTCAAACTGAAAATGAAGAAACTGGCCAGGATTTTAATCTACGTACATGTATGTACAGCGGGAAACCAGCTCAACATGGTGAGCATGTAAAGTGATAGATACGGGTTATGACATCACAATAAACTTTGACTTCTCAATCCTACAGATGGTTGCCATGGAAACCTTCTGGGATAAGCAGGCCTGTGTCATCACGTTCCTGCGCCGATTTGGATGACCGTTCTGTCGCCTCGGTGCGAGGCAACTCGGTGCCCTGAAACCTCAGCTGGATGCCAACAATGTTCGATTGATTGGTATAGGCTTGGAGGAATTGGGGGTCCAAGAATTTGTGGAGGGAAATTACTTCAGCGGAGGTATGCACATGTACACTGAATATTTTCAGTTCTCATTGTTGCAATCTATCAAAGTCCCATTGTGATGCTATATTGTAATTTCCATTGTTGAGGTTGAACTGATGCATTGATTCTCTTTCATGTATTGCCATTACTTTAAAAATACACTCTGTGTTATTTCTTTGCTGTTCAAGACAAAATAGTCAATGTAGAAAATAATTAAAGTTGAAGTGCAGGGTGTGTGATCGATGTCTGATCTGTTTTTACATGGAGAATGATGGGAGTTGATGAATTTTGATTGAATTTGTCCTTATCTCATGATTGGTCTAATGTAATTCCGTGATTTCTGTAATTTCAGAATTATATTTAGATGAAAAGAAGCAGACTTACAAGGATCTTGGATTCAAAAGGTTAAAGTATATCCTACTTATACCTACATGTGGCATATTCTGATTCAGAGGGTACCAAAATCTGTCATTTTTCATCTGCCATATAAAAAAATAAGAATTAGCAACATTTCAAAATCAACATGAATAAATGTCATTAACTGACCACTATTTACTCGTCAAACCTAGTTTAAAAAAAAACAAAAAAAACAACTACAAAAAAAACGGGCAAACAGGAATAATGAGAGATGAAAGTAAAATATATCTAAAATATTTCAACTCTGTCAAGGTAGATGATGTTCAACAAATTCAAAAACTGTTTTATAATCTGAGAAACTAATAATCTATAGGGGCTTAGAATTGATAGGTTTAAGAGTAGGCCTACCCATTAAGATAGTAACACAAAAATTGCCAAATTTTTATGATGAATAAACATAATCCTGAGCACCAGTGGAAAATGTTGCCAACGTCTTTTGTGTTGTCATTTTCATTCAGACATTCTTGGACACACTATATCATCTGGCATATGTATATCATTGGACTAAGTTCATAAAACCATAACTTAGATAAACTTTCACCAAGATTAGGTGACTAAGCATTCCCTTTGTCTCCTCTGCTCCTCAAACGCAGTATAAATAGTTACACGTTGAGATATTTTGATCTATTCCACATTGTGTTCCATATAAGCTCTACTTTATTGTATAATGCAGACGTCATCTATATTTTCTTTACATTTGTAGGGTGGGGCTTTTCACTGCAATAGGTAATGCGTTCTCCAAGAAAGGCAGAGAACTCAATTCAAAGGTAATATATTTGTACCCCTTGTCCAATTTTGACTGAAGTGGTATTGTCGTCGTGAGCATTATTTGTCTCTATTTTCATCATTGACATTGCCACAACATATCTTGAAGGAATATAACCAGGCTCTCCAAATTCAGACAACTTTTGCAGCTGGCAATGCACCAGAAGCCTATCGAAGATGACCGACCTTGACCTAAATTTTCCACGGCAAATTACATGTTAAAAACAAATTAATGCTATCAGCATGGTGCACAGATGCACATTCATATTGAGCAGGATTTCATTGAATATCACTGTTCATTGTACACATCTCGTGATAATTGTACACATCTCATGTTAATTGTGTACGTCTCCTGTTGTACACATCTCATGTTAATTGTACATGCCTCATGTTAATTTGTCATGTTTCCTGTTGATTGTACATGTCTCCTGTTAATTGTACATGTCTCATGTTTATAATTGTACATGTCTCCTGTTGTACATGTCTCCTTATCATGTCAGTTGTACACATCTCCTGTTAATTGTACATGTCTCCTGTTAATTGTTAATGTCACATGTGAAGTGTATGTGTCTCCTGTTAACTGTTCATGTCTCCTGTTAATTGTACATGTCTCCTGTTAATTGTACATGTCTCCTGTTAATTATACATGTCACGCTCATGTGAATTGTACATGTCTCATGTTAATTGTACATCTCATATTAATTGAACATGTCTCCTGTTAATTGTTAATGTTACATGTGAAGTGATAATGATAATTCTTGATAATTCCTTGTATATTGTGGTGTTCATTGTACACATCCCATGTTATCAATTGAAAGGCTAGCTAATTGCATATTTTGTTCTGTTTCAAGGCAAAGGAGAAGAAGCTCGGTGGCAATTTGAAGGGTGATGGTCTTCAAACTGGGGGCACACTTGTAATAAGCAAGGGTATGTATTGGTGTTGGGGGATGCTTGTAATCAGCAAGGGTATGTGTTTAGTTGGGGAGGGGGGTATGCCCCTAATCAGCAAGGGTACGCATTTGGAAAGGGAAGGGGGCACACACTCATAATCAGCAATGGTATGTATTTTTGAGGGGGGGGGGGGGCATGCTCATAATCAGCATAGGGTTATATTCGGAGGGGGCCACGCTTGTAATCGGTATGCTGTGCGCAATATACATGATATAGCTTGTCAAGTAGCTTTTCCACGTTCAACAAATTCCCCATCATTTAGTGAATGGGCCATTATATAACACTTTTTTGTCAAGTTCAGCCAATAAACCATTCACAAAGAATGACTGCGATGATGTTGGAAAACTTGACAAGTGTCCATGACTTCTGTCACAGCAGGATAAAAGTTCTAAGATAGTGTATGACGCCCAGAATGCTGATGCAGGTTTTGCAATGTCATCTCAGGCATGTGCAGGTGCTGTCATGGTTTTCAGAGAATGTCAGAAGTGTGATTAAAAAGATCTGGTCACAGAAAAAGATTCACCATAGTTGATCTGAAAATCATTATGCTGAATATGAAAATATCTTTATGAAAATCTATTATTTGCTGAATATTCTTTAAATGACACTACTACCTCTTTGGCTTCTGAAATTTGAAGAATATCCAATCAATGTCAGTTTCTGAAGAGCATCATTAACCCTACCAGACATTGGTTGGGGGGAAGATGGCTTTATGCCCCCAACCAAAGTTTCTACCTTATCCTGGGAACGATGAACTTTTGAGAGATCGATACTCCCTGACTTAGTATTTTATCATATTGAGATTATTCTGAGCCTATTTGTAAAACCACCTCAGCAGAGGATCATTGATAAATTCAAAATGGTAACCATGTTGAGTTCCAGATATGTGACATTTTGTCATTTTTCTAGAAAATTCCTGCTTTTTTGCAAGGAAAAGTGAGCAAAAGCTATTCTGCAAAATGCGGCCAAAATGCGCAAACAGCTGTTCCGGGACATAAAGGACCCTTCCAAGTCCCAAATTCCCATGCAAGATGGGGTTAAAAAGCCAATAATATACATGCAGTGCTGCATACTTTGTCAGAGAAGCATAATTTATAGTTTATACTGTGTTGAAATCCTCTTCTTTTCTTTCCCAGGTGGTGAAAATGTGTTATTGGACTTCAAGCAAGACAGCCTTGCTGATCATGTGGATCCCCTCGAGGTGTTGAGAGCTTTGGGAATAGAGACAACTGTCACAGTTGATCCACCGACACCAGAGGGCGCTGAGGGGCAAGATCCTAACCAATAATAGTATGTATGTGACAAATATATATGTTTTCATTAATCTGGAGTTATACAAGGGTACCTAGAAGCCCCAAAAAATCATAATGATTTTTTTTCCATTTTGTTCCAATGAATGGTAGACACAAAAATAGAAAATATTGCGGCTTGAAATTTCTTGAGGATGCCGCCTTGTTTATTTTGGAGAGGATTTGAAACCAATGGGTTTTAAATGTCTGATAAAATTAAATTTTAAATTGATTTTTTTTTAAATACCTAAATACCTTCACGGCCTACAGATTTACAGTGAACAAATTTATATATTTGGAATCTTTAAGAAATGCGTTTTCAACAAGTATATATATATTTACCATTTACCTGAATTTACCTGATCCTAGGGTCGTTAGGAAAGAATAAAATGCTTGTTAGACCCGTCTTGAAACTGTCATCTATGTATGCGCAGGGTGCGGGGGGTGGACCGGTGTCCCTGTTATCATGAAATCTCAGGAAATTACTGCATGGATCATTTAATGTTCAGGAGGGACAACACAAGTTAGAAACTCACCTATTGCAGCTATTTCAATTTCTTACAGCTACTTTCTCCAGTTACAGCCAGATAAGCTACAGTGCCGTGACACTATCTTTTATGTGACTGCCTCTGATATCCCATTTTTGCATAACTGCTCAAAGACAAAACAGAAAAGTCAACTGGAGGCAGTACCTGATGTGACATCAATAATACGGTGAAGTTACATTATAACTCCACGCAGCTTTCAAAATTGCACCCAACACTGACATCACATCGGGTACTTTTTTTTCCCGAAGCAGTCACATGGACAAATAATTGTTGCAATTACTTACTTTTTCGACCAATTTTACAGCTCTGCTCACAAGTGCTAATGCTTATTTTCAAACTGAGTGAATATAAATCCCTGGTTAACAACAAACATTCTCCCAATGTTAGAGTTTGTAACCTTCTAAATCGTCAGTGTAACATCCCCTGATTGCACTGGGTCGAAATATGTGGCACCAGAAGTTCATACATTTGCCACAGGAAGAATTCATGTATCTGTATACGAGAGTCTGAGAGATGGAGAATGCATTTAAATGCTCACCTGTTTGACAAAGAGCACAGAGTGCAGCGTCTTCTTTAGCTGTGACATCCTAAGCCCACTTCACTCCATTCAGAAATGGATGATGCTGATTGGCTGAGAGCCATATGCACAAAAGTTTCATGCTTCAGTTTTAAACACAGTGCAATCGGAGTGTATATCTTACATGAAGATGTAAAATGTGGACAATCTGATGCCATGAGAATGACGACAAGATTTTGCAATAACTCCTTAGTTTGTTTTGTCCCCCGCTACTTAGTGGGGGGGGGGGGGACTTAGAAACACCGGTGTCCGTAATTCCGTAGTTCCTTAATTCCGTACGATTTTCTTGTCCGGACAATAACTCGTGACAATTTAACCGATCAACTTCAAACTTGGGGTGTGCCTTGACATTGGCGAGAGGACGGTTGGGATTGTTTTTCAGCAATGTGCATATTCCAATATGGCCGCCGTCAGCCATTTTGGATTATAAGCAGTTGGATGTTAGATTTTCTTGTCCGGACAATAACTCGTGAACGATTTAACCGATCAACTTCAAACTTGAGGTGTGCCTTGACATTTGTGAGAGGATGATTGGGATTGTTTTTCAGCAATGTGCTTAATCTAATATGGCCGCCGTCAGCCATATTGGTTTATAAGCAGTTGGATCTTACATTTTCTTGTCCAGACAATAACTCGTGAACGATTTAACCGATCAACTTCAAACTTGGGGTGTGCCTTGACATTGGTGAGAGGATGGTTGTGATTGTTTTTCAGCAATGTGCGTAATCTAATATGGCCGCCGTCAACCATATTGGATTATAAGCAGTTGGATCTTAGATTTTCTTCTCCGGACAATAACTCGTGAACGATTTAACCGATCAACTTCAAACTTGAGGTGTGCCTTGACATTGGCGAGAGGACGATTGGGATTGTTTTTCAGTAATGTACATAATCCAATATGGCCGCCATCAGCCATTTTGGATTATAAGCAGTTGGATCTTAGATTTTCTTGTCCGGACAATAACTCGTGAACGATTTAACCGATCAACTTCAAACTTGGGGTGTGCCTTGACATTGGTGAGTGGATGGTTAGGATTGTTTTTCAGCAATGTGCGTAATCTAATATGGCTGCCGTCAGCCATTTTTGATTATAAGCAGTTGGATCTTAGATTTTCTTGTCCGGACAATAACTCGTGAACGATTTAACTGATCAACTTCAAACTGGAGGTGTGCCTTGACATTGGTGAGAGGATGGTTGGGATTGTTTTCCAGCAATGTGCTTAATCTAATATGGCCGCCGTCAGCCATATTGGTTTATAAGCAGTTGGATCTTACCTTTTCTTGTCCAGACAATAACTCGTGAACAATTTAACTGATCAACTTCAAACTTGGGGTGTGCCTTGACATTGGTGAGTGGATGGTTGGGATGGTTTTTCAGCAATGTGCGTAATCTAATATGGCTGCCATCAGCCATTTTTGATTATAAGCAGTTGGATCTTAGATTTTCTTGTCCGGACAATAACTCGTGAACGATTTAACTGATCAACTTCAAACTTGAGGTGTGCCTTGACATTGGTGAGAGGATGGTTGGGATTGTTTTTCAGCAATGTGCGTAAACTAATATGGCCGCCGTCAGCCATTTTTGATTATAAGCAGTTGGATCTTAGATTTTCTTGTCCGGACAATAACTCGTGAACGATTTAACCGATCAACTTCAAACTTGAGGTGTGCCTTGACATTTGTGAGAGGATGGTTGGGATTGTTTTTCAGCAATGTGCTTAATCTAATATGGCCGCCGTCAGCCATATTGGTTTATAAGCAGTTGGATCTTACATTTTCTTGTCCAGACAATAACTCGTGAACGATTTAACCGATCAACTTCAAACTTGGGGTGTGCCTTGACATTGGTGAGAGGACGGTTGTGATTGTTTTTCAGCAATGTGCGTAATCTAATATGGCCGCCGTCAGCCATTTTGGATTATAAGCAGTTGATCTTAGATTTTCTTGTCCGGACAATAACTCGTGAACGATTTAACCGATCAACTTCAAACTTGGGGTATGCCTTGACATTGGTGAGAGGACGATTGGGATTGTTTTTCAGCAATGTGCGTAATCTAATATGGCCGCCATCAGCCATATTGGATTATAAGCAATTGGATCTTAGATTTTCTTGTCCGGACAATAACTCGTGAACGATTTAACCGATCAACTTCAAACTTGGGGTGTGCCTTGACATTGGTGAGTGGATGGTTAGGATTGTTTTTCAGCAATGTGCGTAATCTAATATGGCTGCCGTCAGCCATTTTTGATTATAAGCAGTTGGATCTTAGATTTTCTTGTCCGGACAATAACTCGTGAACGATTTAACTGATCAACTCAAACTGGAGGTGTGCCTTGACATTGGTGAGAGGATGGTTGGGATTGTTTTCCAGCAATGTGCTTAATCTAATATGGCCGCCGTCAGCCATATTGGTTTATAAGCAGTTGGATCTTACCTTTTCTTGTCCAGACAATAACTCGTGAACGATTTAACTGATCAACTTCAAACTTGGGGTGTGCCTTGACATTGGTGAGTGGATGGTTGGGATGATTTTTCAGCATTTTTGATTATAAGCAGTTGGATCTTAGATTTTCTTGTCCGGACAATAACTCGTGAACGATTTAACTGATCAACTTCAAACTTGAGGTGTGCCTTGACATTGGTGAGAGGATGGTTGGGATTGTTTTTCAGCAATGTGCGTAAACTAATATGGCCGCCGTCAGCCATTTTTGATTATAAGCAGTTGGATCTTAGATTTTCTTGTCCGGACAATAACTCGTGAATGATTTAACCGATCAACTTCAAACTTGAGGTGTGCCTTGACATTTGTGAGAGGATGGTTGGGATTGTTTTTCAGAAATGTGCTTAATCTAATATGGCCGCCGTCAGCCATATTGGTTTATAAGCAGTTGGATCTTACATTTTCTTGTTCAGACAATAACTCGTGAACGATTTAACCGATCAACTTCAAACTTGGGGTGTGCCTTGACATTGGTGAGTGGATGGTTGGGATGGTTTTTCAGCAATGTGCGTAATCTAATATGGCTGCCATCAGCCATTTTTGATTGTAAGCAGTTGGATCTTAGATTTTCTTGTCCGGACAATAACTCGTGAACGATTTAACTGATCAACTTCAAACTGGAGGTGTGCCTTGACATTGGTGAGAGGATGGTTGGGATTGTTTTCCAGCAATCTAATATGGCCGCCGTCAGCCATATTGGTTTATAAGCAGTTGGATCTTACCTTTTGTTGTCCAGACAATAATTCGTGAACGATTTAACTGATCAACTTCAAACTTGAGGTGTGCCTTGACATTGGTGAGAGGATGGTTGGGATTGTTTTCCAGCAATGTGCTTAATCTAATATGGCCGCCGTCAGCCATATTGGATTAAGCAGTTGGATCTTAGATTTTCTTGTCTGGACAATAACTCATGAACGATTTAACCAATCAACTTCAAACTTGGGGTGTGCCTTGACATTGGTGAGAGGACGGTTGGGAGTGTTTTTCAGCAATGTGCGTAATCTAATATGGCCGCTGTCAGCTATATTGGATTATAAGCAGTTGGATCTTGTCCGGACAATAACTCGAGAACGATTCAACGGATGTACTTCATATGTGGGGAGTGCCTGGACATTGTTGAGAGGAGGATTAGGATTGTTTTTCAAGGACGTGCTTAATCCAATATGGCCACCATCAGTCATACTGGATTTCATTGGATTTTAAGCAGTTTGATCTTGTCCGGACAATAACTGGAGTACGATTAAACTGATCTACTTCAAACTTGGGGAGTGCCTTGACATCGGTGAGAGGATGGTTGGGATTGTTTTTCAGCAATGTGCATCATCCAATATGGCCGCTGTCAGCCACATTGGATTATAAGCAGTTGGATCTTAGATTTTCTTGTCCGGACAATAACTCGTGAACGATTTAACTGATCAACTTCAAACTGGAGGTGTGCCTTGACATTGGTGAGAGGATGGTTGGGATTGTTTTTCAGCAATGTGCTTAATCTAATATGGCCGCCGTCAGCCATATTGGTTTATAAGCAGTTGGATCTTACCTTTTCTTGTCCAGACACTAACTCGGGAATGATTTAACTGATCAACTTCAAACTTGGGGTGTGCCTTGACATTGGTGAGTGGATGGTTGGGATGGTTTTTCAGCAATCTGCGTAATCTAATATGGCTGCCATCAGCCATTTTTGATTATAAGCAGTTGGATCTTAGATTTTCTTGTCCGGACAATAACTCGTGAACGATTTAACTGATCAACTTCAAACTTGAGGTGTGCCTTGACATTGGTGAGAGGATGGTTGGGATTGTTTTCCAGCAATGTGCTTAATCTAATATGGCCGCCGTCAGCCATATTGGATTAAGCAGTTGGATCTTAGATTTTCTTGTCTGGACAATAACTCATGAACGATTTAACCAATCAACTTCAAACTTGGGGTGTGCCTTGACATTGGTGAGAGGACGGTTGGGAGTGTTTTTCAGCAATGTGCGTAATCTAATATGGCCGCTGTCAGCTATATTGGATTATAAGCAGTTGGATCTTGTCCGGACAATAACTCGAGAACGATTCAACGGATGTACTTCATATGTGGGGAGTGCCTGGACATTGTTGAGAGGAGGATTAGGATTGTTTTTCAAGGACGTGCTTAATCCAATATGGCCACCATCAGTCATACTGGATTTCATTGGATTTTAAGCAGTTTGATCTTGTCCGGACAATAACTGGAGTACGATTAAACTGATCTACTTCAAACTTGGGGAGTGCCTTGACATCGGTGAGAGGACGGTTGGGATTGTTTTTCAGCAATGTGCATCATCCAATATGGCCGCTGTCAGCCACATTGGATTATAAGCAGTTGGATCTTAGATTTTCTTGTCCGGACAATAACTCGTGAACGATTTAACCGATCAACTTCAAACTTGGGTGTGCCTGGACATTGGTGAGAGGACGGTTGGGATTGTTTTTCAGCAATGTGCGTAATCTAATATGGTCGAACTGAACTGAACTGAACTATGGCCGCCGTCAGCCATATTGGATTATAAGCAGTTGGACCTTGTCCGGACAATAACTTGAGAACGATTCAACCGATCTACTTCATACCTGGGGAGTGCTTTGACATTGTTGAGAGGAGGATAATTAGGATTGTTTTTCAAGGACGTGCTTAATCTAATATGACCACCATCAACCATACTGGATTTCATTGGATTTTAAGCAGTTTGATCTTGTCCGGACAATAGCTGGAGTAAAATTCAACTGATCTACTTCAAACTTGGGGAGTCCCTTGACCTTGGTGAGATCCTGGTTAGGATTGTGTTTCATGAACGAGCATAGTCCAATTTGGTTGCCATCTACCAGCGATATTGGATTATGTTGCATTTTAAGCAGTTGCATCTTGTCTGGACAACAACTCTAGAATAATTCAACTGATTGACTTCAAACTTGCAGTTTGGCTTGACATCGGTGAGAGGACAGTTGTCATTGCTTTTCAGTTACCTGTGTAATCCAAGATGGCCACCATCAGTCATCTTAGATTTTCAGCATTTGGATCTTGTCTGGACAATAACTCTAGAACGATTCAACCAATCTACTTCAAACTTGGGGAGTACGGTGAGAGGACAGTTGGTATTATGTTTTATGGATGTGCATAATCCAATATGGGTGCCATCTGCTGTATTAGATTATGTTAAGCTCATCAGCGATATCTCCATTTTCAAATCATACTCTTCATCAATGATATGAGATATCATCGACCAAAAAAAATAGACCATAGAGGTCCATGGCCCCCGCAGCAGCAGCAGCGCCAGTTATGGTGGATGTAATCCACCATAACTGGTGCTGCTAGCGGGGGACATGGACCTCTATGGTCGATTTTTCACATTAATTTTCTGCATAGGAAAAGTACATGTAGCCTACGACAGTGGGCAATTTGCATGAACTATTTCCTGAGGAAATTGTGAACTGCAGGTTAAAGATACAAATGTCCTTTAAAAACGTGACAAAATTAATAAATCTACATGTACCTTCCATTTCTATTTTCAGGTAAGCTGCTGGGATCCCACTTGCAAACAGTAAATTAACACATATCTAGTAGAGACATTGTCTATTGACATGTACATGACTTCTCAAAATGTGGATCGAGTATGTAAGCAGATTTATCCCATGTGTGCATCTGTGACGCCAGATTGCGTAATTCTGCCTCGTCAGAAAGCAGTCAAGCTGACAAGTTGTTCCCAACTTTGCCACCAGGGGAAGCTGCTACAGACTAAATCTCATTGGAGATGTTTGTTTATGGTTATGTTTCCATCCGAACAATTGTTGTATAAATTGATCTGATGAAATGTGTATATTATTGTATAATATATCCGCACCACTGTCATGACTGTGTTACTGTATATTCCTGCCAAATTTGTATTTATATTTTCACTTTTTTTATTTATGTATACATTACATATCCTTTATTTGCTATTGTTCAAAGAGAGAAACACAAAGAAATTTTACATTATGAAAACTGAGAGATGGAATATCAAATCAAACAATTTCAGTGCAAACAATGTCTCTCTCGGGTTCCTGTTGCTTCGATAAATTTTGCAGAGAAGGAACAGGAACTTGATAATGTGATGTCTTAGCACTGTAATATCACTTGTCTTCATTGCACCGTGTAAACGTCTAGCTAAGATTCATAGCGTCTCCCTTCCCTCAACGCTATGCCGACAACAAATACATTTTCCTGTTGGTAACTCGGACATCTCCATGGCGCACTTATTATTACCTTTGTGCCCTATTGACCTTCATTAACTTGAGAAGATGGGCCGCCATGAATAAAAATACAGAAATTGTTGTGTGAACAATGGTTTTAATCATGAACACTAAAATTATTTACGGATGATGAAATGAATGTCAGTTCTGACACTTGTAGTCTCATCCTGCCCACAGCGCATGCTCCATTTCACAGGCTCATTTATCATCCCTGCCTCCAATAGAGGCGTTGCTATGACGTATAGGGGAAAACCCGCGTTGGTACGGTTCAGTTTGAATCCGGCCGAACAAGTTCTTCAGTTTTGCACATGAGCGAACTACTTTTCATGTATGCTCTGTCCAGATAAAAAGAGAAAATAATCTCCAGATAATTCCTTTCATATATAACGCTAGATCAACAGCGGTATTATGCAGACTTGAAAGTAATCTTGAAAGAAATGTTTGGCAAACATCTATTTTACTCTATATGACGTCACATCCGGCGATGTGCGGGTTGGCCCGGAATCTAGCCACAACTGTTCCTATCAACAACCTTCGGATGATAGTCACACCTGGTGTTCATTCCGTGTGCTATAACCCGTACCGTATAAAAGTTCATTTTGATGCTCCTTACCTGTTATTTTCGGGAAGCTAATTCCTTCTTGTCCACGCTTGTCGCTTTTATTAAAGTTTCCGGCGGTGGTGATCAGCTGTGCAAGAGCCGTTTTCACATCGACCCTGACTTTCCCCATGTTACGGTAGACGCCATATTGCGTGTATTTGGGCCACTACGCATGCGCAGTTATACAAAATGGCGTCTACAGTAACATGGGGAAGTCAGGGTCGATGTGAAAACGGCTCTTGCACAGCTGATCACCACCGCCGGAAACTGTAGAAAAAGCGACAAGCGTGGCCAAGAAGGAATTAGCTTCCCGAAAATAACAGGTAAGGAGCATCAAAATGAACTTTTATACGGTACGGGTTATAGCACACAGAGATGAATGAACGCCAGGTGTGACTATCATCCGAAGGTTATTGATAGGAACAGTTGTGACTAGCCCGGAATCCAGTCGCTAAATCTGACTGGTGGCTGGGGTATTATTAGACCCCCAGAGAGGTGGTGGTTGTAGGCTAGCTGTCACAATGTCTGAGGGAACGTCATTGACATTTGAAGCTGTGGTATTCAAGAAAAGCGGAGAAATGGCTGTAAATTACTGTAAACTTCTATTTTTATGAACATACAACTTCCTTGAGCTTGCAGATAAAGCTTTGTGCAAAAATCATAGATCTTGAACAATGGTTTAATTTTAAATCATAAAACTTTAAAGGAAAAACTATCATACATTGGAATTCCTTAAAATAGAAGCGCTCTTTAGTTTGATCTGTTGTAATAGTAATCAAAATTGAAAACATTCCTACAATCTGGTCATGTTATTCAGAAAAGACAATCTTCATTGTATATTCAGAATTTTATTTATATTGCTCAATTCATTGATTTATTTTGCTGGGAATAAAAACTGAAAATGCATCACAACCAAGTTTGACTTGTTTTATTAAGACGACAGTCCTGGAATTTTCTTCAATCCATCCTGTTTGGTTATCATTTCTTCAACATGACGGAACTGATGTCATTCCGTAAAGATCGATTTAAAACATGCGGCTGTCATTCTGGATCAGTCATTTGTTAGACTGTCGTCGTCCAATTCTATTAGCATCAGATTCCACATAGTCGTGAAATAATAAACAAGAGACTTGTATACTCGTGCGGTAGGAACGATCAGCAGTCTCGAATAATGCCAGAAGATAGCGAACATGAACAAGGATTTGTTACATGCATATTTATATTGTCCCCGATGTTGCATCGTACCTAAGCTGGGGGAGCCGCTTTGAGCATGTTCACTAGTCATAACTTTACAGAGTGACATTAGTCTTAATCGCGCTCTTTTATTGCCCAATGAGAAGCCACCCTTGTTGTACATCAGAAGCATTCGGTCATCTTTTTGCTTGTTTTCAGTGCCTAATAAGAATCTCCATGTTCAGACTCACTTTTTGTCCGTCCGGAATCGTCTTCACAACGTCAAGGTTTCTATTTGTGAGCCAAAGCCCCTGGTTTTAGCGGGGATGGTACGGAATACGCCGAGGGCAGCATGTCCTTGAACAGCTGTTTATGTCTTTTGGCCACACTGTTTAGGGCTTCCCGTACTATACATCCTCTTCTAAGTAGTTCTACCGTAGTTCTTGGTTTTCATGATGGACCTGTTCTTAGGATCTCTTCATTTCGACAGAAATCAAGGTATATTTTGTATAGAGCGCTACGACAGATTTTATGATTCAGGATTTTATGTTTTTGTATGCCAGGTCTCTTTATGCGGTCCTTCTACCCAGATAGCCGCGGCATCTAGTATAGAGAAAATAGAGTCCTACGGGTGCGAATTTAACATGCTTAGGTCTACCCCTATACACTCGCCCATAGATATGGGCATGTGGCACAGAGATGCAATCCACAGACGAATATGGACAGAAATAACATTAGTTCTGAAGTCATCCTTAGTAGAGAAAGCATGGAGTCCTTCCACCCATATTGGCAAGTGGATACGCCATAAGTTTTTCTGTATGTCCTTATCAAAATGAAAATTTCCCAGTAATATTGCCGCAATATTGTCACAACATAATTTTGTTGCCAGAACTGGGGGAAGCAGGGTTTGATATTGTCACCGCTAGCGGCAACAAGTTCTGGCGACATTGCGACAGCAAGTCAATCTTTGGAATATTACCAATTGCGGTAAATTTCTGATTCAGGTATTTGAATATTTGATACTAATGGAACTGTTAAAGATTTTTACTGAGATCATGAGCTCATGCGAGATCCGAATTTGATGTGACAGAAGTCTACTTGTCACCACAGAAATCAACCTAATGTTTGCGGCGAACATATCCACCGCGAATGACACTCGCAGTAAATTCACAGCAACACTTTAAGTTGTTGCGTACTATTTGTTTTGATTCACCCTAAGTTTACTGGATAAACGGGTGCAATGTTCACAAAAAATATGACTCCGGTGACAGGTTATACTTTTTCTTGAAAGGGAACAGAACATCCAGTTTTACATGTACTGGAAGGACCAGGTATGTTTGGGTGGGTAAATGGCCCCAGAAGAGGTGTGATAGAAGTGCCAAAAATGAAATATTATCATAGTTTTATCGACTTCTGATATTACATATACGAAAAATTGTTCAGTTGGCATGAAGTACAATATTATATTGTATACTCAGAAAGCCCGGAATCTCATCATTTTCGAATAACCGGGCCGTGAAATAGTGCGTTCGTGCAAAATCGCCAATTTTGAGGCGAAAGCATATTTCTTTCTATAAACATATGAAGATAAACGATAACCAGAACCAGCTTGATACAGCATACTTGCTGTTCAAATACGTAGTAGTAGTCGAAATATGGTTCTGGTTTATCTTCATATGTTTACCAAGAACAAATGGAATTGTTTTTACCTCAAAATCAACTATTTTGCACAAATGCACTACCGGTACCGTACTTTACGGCCCTGTTACTCTAGAATCATGAGACCCTCTGCCATTTCTGAGTATACAATATAACATTGTACTCTATGCCAATTGAACAATTTCTTGCAGAGGAAGTATTTTATTTTGGTACTTTTGTATTGCGCCTGACCTGGGGCCATTTTCTCATCTAAAGATACCAGGTCCTTTGCAAAGTACCCTTGAACCCCTCCAGACTGCCATAAATACTGCATGCATCAATCAGTTCTCTGACAGTTTGCCAAAATTAAGCGCCAGAATATGAACGTATTAATTACACATTTTCTCTAATAAATCATTCCTAGGATGAATTTATCTCTTCTAATTGTAAGCTTATGCAATTCAAGCTTTTCTCATTTCCCGTTCTAAAGGATTATATAAATCGTGATAATAATAAAAATAATTTTCAAAAATATAAATTCAAGTAAATGGTGCATGTAGTCACAGAAATGGCATTTGAACATTAATAACAATTATCTTGACAATTTGACACCAATCAATTAAACTGGAATTGGGCCTAAAATACACTGATCCATATAATCATAACCATTACTCACCACATACTATTAGAATGGTGACCCTGTACCTGGGAAGCCAGCATTCCAGATATATCCTGGGACAAAAATCACTTGTTGTCAACTAATGCTTTTGGATTGGGATCTTGGCCTGTGCTTATTTTGATTTGTTCGCAGCCAGTTCGCTGTATGTTTACTGCGATCGCGATAAATTCGTTGCAGGAGTTCGAGGCAGCCCCATTTGCATGTTAATAATATGTGAACATGCTGCAAATGTATATGTCAACTGTAAGATTGTCTCATTTATGTTCTGGCAATAATGCCGTAACATGGTCAAAAGTGATGCCGAAAGTTTTCTTTTTGCAATATTGCCTGTTTACAATTAACATATGCTATTGTCCGTCTGTCAGACACGTCGTCGGCTGCTATTGTCCAGGATACTGTTTCAGCAACATGACCTGGAACAGCTGTTTTCACATTTTGACCGCATTCCAGAGCCTCTGTGGGTAGTAACCCCGTATCATCTTCCCAAGTGATTCATGGTTGACCTAGGCTTTTATCGCCCTTTATTTCAAGAGTCATGGCTGTTTTCCTGATGTAGCGGCACATTTGGATGTAAGCGTTTTGCAAGTTATCCTGACCGATATCATCGCTCGCCGCAGCGTGTTTTCCTGATGTGGCTTTTCTTCCTTTCAGAAACGCCTCTTATGTTTGTGCCAATCATGTCCCTTCGCTCTGGTCCATCGCTAAAAGTCTTTGTGAAATCCAGGATAGTGCATCGGCAACATAACCTAGAACAGCTGTTTTCACGTTTTGGCCACATTTTCAGAGACTATGTGTGTAATAACCCCATACCATCTTCCAACTGATACTTAAGATTTCATGATTGACCTGTGCTTGGGATCGCCCTTCATTTAAGCGACAGCAGGCTATCCTGTTCTTATATTGCCGTGCCTGTTTTCCTGATGTAGCGACACATTTGGATATTAGCGTTTTGCAAGTTATCCTGCCCGGCATCCTCGATCGCCACAGCGTGACCGTTGGTCCTTGATGGAAATGACGTCATTTTCGGAAAAGACATGTGCACTCGACTGGTGGTGCCGCCAGTATCCTATAGCTTGTGACGTCATCACCGGAAGCAACTACTTCACTGGAAGCGATAACATCACCCAACGGGACATCATCGTGAGTGGCTTCATCGGAAACTAAGTCATCACTGGACGTGATCGGCATCGGAGGAGGTGACGTCATGGCTCATGGTGGCACCACCCGGACCCTATAATGTGTAGGCAAAGGGAGCACCAGGGTCCAGGTGACGTCACCATGCGCCATGGCCTCACCTCCGCCGATTACGTCACAAGCTATGGGGGACCGATGGCATCACCGGGAGAGATCAATGCGTGCGAGGATTTGAGATCCTTTTTCCAAGATGATGTTCCATCCAGCAATGACGTTACTTCATCAAGGGTCGGAGGCCATGCTGTGACGATCGAGGATGCCAGGCGGGATAACTTACAACCAAACGCTCCCCTACATCGGAAAAAACAGCCATGGTGATCTATGAACGGTATAGCCTGCTACTGCTTGAAATGGAATGTTCATCATGAAGACCAAGCGTCGTTGGAAGAGGATATGAGGTTACTACCCACAGAGGCTGTGAAAATGCGGTCAAAATGTGAAAACATTTGTTCCAGGATATGTTCGCGATACGGTATCCTGGACTGCCAAAGACGCTCAGCCAAAGACCAGAGCGAATGAACTACTGTTGAATATGAGCAAGAGCAAACATGGCCGAAGATTGACACAAGCACAAGTGCAGTTTCTGGAAGGGCGGCTTCTGATTGGACAAGAGCAGCCGACGGTGCATCTGATACACACACAACGGGCTCCCCCATCTTGGGTGTTTCGTAATGGAGGAGATTTGTTTGTGTATTCAGTGAATTACAACAAGATATATAGATGCCCTGTATCCAGTACCCTAGGGGGGAGGTAACTCTACCAGGATAGATGGACCCATCATTCCCTACCCAGACACCCTATGGCGTATCCACATTCCACTAGTTAATTATGGACTAGTGCATAGAGGTGTTACGGTAGGTGCCTAGTGCGTACTAGAGTGTTTCTTCGCTTTCTTTACTACGGATGACATCACAGATGACCTCATTTCTCAGTATTCTTCTGTGGATACACTCCATGCATCTCCAAGGGCCACATGCCCGCCTGTATGGACTAGTGTATTGGACTAGGCATGTCTCAAGTGCGCAGCCCAGTGACTCTGTGCTTCTCTCCTGCTCTTCAAGTCCGCATGCATTTCACGATGTCACCACCCCAGTCGTAGTCTACACCACGAGAGATTCAATATGACACATTGCACGACCCTTTAAGACCACGTATAGCCACTAGGAGTCTGGAGGTAGGAATGTTCCCAGGTAACACCCGAAATTGCCATCGTTCTCTACTACGCCCCGAGCGCGCATGCTCATAATGACGTCACCACCCCAGTCGTAGTCTACACTATGAACGCTCCTCACCTTGTATGCCAAATTTGGACCTAGGATGGACCCTAAGTCGCTTAAATACGCCCCTGCGCACCCCTAAACTGCTATCTTTCGCTACTAGTCCTCGACTGCGCGTGCGTACCATGATGTCACTTCCAGTGAAGACCACCCCAAATTATCGCAATCTGCTGACCGGGATCTTCAAAACGAGACCCTGCATGCAGAGCAAGGGTGGTCCTTAAATCGCCCAAACATGCCAATGCGCACCCCTAAAACAGCCGCTTCCGATACTACTTCTCGACAAGGCATGAGCACAATGACGTTATTTCCAGTCCAAACTACCCCAGTCGTAGTTTACTCCACGAGCGCGTCCTAGACGAAACCCTGAATGATCCATTTGGAACAAGGATAGCATCTCGATCGTCATAACATACTCCCGCGCACCTCTAGAATGCCATCTTTTGCTACTACGCCTCTATTACATTGCGCACCATGACATCACCATCCCAGTCGTAGTTTATTCGCCAGAACTACCGTCATACCCACGCCAATCGTAGTCTACGTGCCGAGCACTTCACGACAAGATCCTGCACGGCCCATCTAGAGCAAGATGGTTCTTAAATCGCCCTAATCCCGCTTACGCACCCGTGAAATGCCCGCTTTATGTACTACGCCTCGACTGCACAGGAGCACTATGATCCCAAAATCCCTAAAACACGCCCCTGCACATCCCTAGACTGCGCTCTTTTGGTACTACTCCTTGAATGCGCATGCGCCCCATAACGTCACTTCCAGTTCAACCTACCCCAAGCGTATTCTACAAGCCAAGTGCTTCAAAACGACATCCTGCACGCCATATTCGGACAACGAAAGGCCCCTAAATCGCTCATACACGCCTTTGCTTGCCCCTAAAACATACGCTTTTGCTACTACTCCTTGACTGCGCATGCACTCCATGACGTCATTTCCAGTTTAAATCACCCCATCCGTAGTCTACTTCACGAAGGCTTCAAGACGACATCCTCCACGACCCATTTAGGTCAAGGATGGTCCCTAGATGGCCCAAAGTCTCCCTGTGACCCCCCAGAATCTCATATTTCTTTAATACTCCTGGACTGTCATTTTCAGTCCAATCCATGTCAGTCATAATCTACTCAACGAGGGCTTCCGACGAGACCCTGCGCGGCTTATTTGGATCAAGGATGGCCCATCTATCACCCAAAACGTCCACACCGGCGCTTCCTGACGAGTGCGCATGCGCATCATCAATTTCCAGCGAAAGTCAACAAACGGCCATCCCTCTCATCCTGACGTGAGTCATATCTAACAAATACCCACATCCTATACTTTGCTCCGCAAGAAGAATATCCATGGGTTGAAGTCCGCTTTTCCAGATATTTTTTTCGGGAAAGTCCTACTTCTACATCCACCCGCCAGTCACATGACCGACCTCGACGAACGTTTGTAAAGTCCATTTTTCTGCATTTTCCCTAAAAAAATCCTAGTTTAACATCCAACACTCAGTGACCTTACACCGGATGTGACCTATGACCTGGAAATCGTTTCGCACCGGACGTCATTTTCGGAAGTGACATCACACCCCTGAATACCAATAGCAAGCCCGTAGGCTGAATTTGGAATGGTGGAAGTGGGGCAGGGGGTTCGATTACCGTCAAGGTGGAACTGGGAATGCGAGCGCCGAAAGCGCAAAGCCTTGAGCGCCGAAGCGCGAAGCCTTGCTAGCAGAGTCCGGGACATTTTTGAAAATTTAGACGTAAAAAATGGCGCGTTTGCCATTATTCTTTACAGATGTGAAAATATGAAACAATTTTTTCAGGTGGAACATATAATTTCCTGGGAGTTTTGATATCTACAGTTAGTCAAATGAATTCCGTTGCATTTTGACGGAATATTTCTACTTCAAAGAACTTTTGTAGAGTGGTGTGTATATAGGCAAGGGATATCTAGGAGACATGCTCCCCGGGATTTTTTTTTCTCAAATTCTTGACGTGAAATAGCGCTTGCGTTCATGCGCATTTCGACAGCACATCTGATTTTCAATAACTATTTTCTAGTTTAATGGAAAAACGTGAAAAGATGTTTTTGAAGTGGAACTTTTCTAGTATCCCTGGAATTTTATTAAATTTAAAATGGTGCGATCTGGTGCATTTTGACTGAATGATTTTTACTTCGAAGCTGGTACCTACAGTGGTGTTTAAGTGTGTAGAAAAATATCTTAAGTGGAACTCACTTTCCTGCACCTAATCGGGTTCGAGGCCTGCCGTTTCTCGAGATTTATAAAGAAAATAAAAATGGAAAATAACGTGCCCTCACGTCAATGAAGAAGTCTGGAAGTTTTTACAAATCGAAAAATATGCTGAAAACACGCCAGAGCCTCTGGCGTGTTTTCAGCATATTTTTCGATTTGTAAAAACTTCCAGACTTCTTCATTGACGTAAAACGTTATTAGATGCGGATCTCAATCCCCGACTATATATACGTTTCGGACGGCATGCGTTCTGGGGCATTCTGATAGTATATTTCGATATTAAGTATCAAACTTTCTTTCACACTTATGTGTTAGATGTGAACTTTGAAATAAATGAAAAAAATCATATTCACATTTATTTTGTACGTAATTTTTGGCCGTGGGACTGTCAAATTCAGCGTCAAACTGATCTACAAGTGCTCCCAGAATGCACATATAGGCTTAGATTGTGATATTTTAAACTTTTCAGAAAGAAAACTGTTTGATTCAATAGAAGGCCGCTATCATTTCTTTTGCAAATTATCTTCGAGATATCCTTCGTTATACTGGCCTGTCTGTTTCCGTGAAAATAGTTCAGAGAGAATATTTTGAAGTAGGCTACCAGATAATATGGAATAAAACACACTCTTATCCAAATTCAGTCAGAAATCGCTTCACAGCTGGGATATTGTCCGAAATCGTGTCGAGTGCAAAGACGTCAACATCGTCACAATTCATCAACCAATGAAAATCCAGAATTTCCTTCACTCCGAGTTTTCAAGATGGATGCGCCCATGGAACAGTGGTGGAGACAAATCTCAATCTAGATTTTGTGATTTACAGCCAACCACTGTCTCATCATGTCAGAAATAAAGGTGGTGCCACTAGGTGAGACTATTTTCTAGTTTTTTGCTAGCCTTGTGTGCGTAAATTCTCACGAACTAACGTTGTTCTGTATTTAACTTCAAATGCAGTAAAATCGTCAAGCTCAACTGGTCAAAAAAGAAGATCCAGTTTTCCACTCGTGTTACCGCGTTGTAATATGAATAGGCAAAGCCTAGAAGCGAGCGGAGAAATTCTTCTTCCTCTCGTTTCTGGCTTTGCCTATTCGTATCAAGTTTTCACCAGCTCTAAATTAACACAATTGGACTCACACTTGTATTACTCATTCGCATAATTTCTTGTTTCACACAGCTAATATTTTAAAATGGATGAAATCTAAAGTACTTTTGTACCATTGATTTGATCTGCCCATATCCATCACAGGAGCAGATATGGGCAGATATAGAGTTGCTCCAACTTCTTGGCCTGCTGTTCCTGTCCACGTTTTGTAGAGTATTTTACACTGAACAAATATTTCGTGCATATGCTTACATCAAAACCGATGGTTTGTTTGAAAGTCAGTTCATGTAGAACATTACAGCATTACAATCCATTAGTTCAGTATAACGTGACACCAGGCTTTCTTTTTTAATATCCTGTTGTTTACCGACAGCATATTAAAAAAGAAAGCCTGGTGTCACGTTATACTGGACTATACAATCCATGTGGTACTGTTGTTGTCTAGAATTTATCGACATAGCCTGGATCATAAATGTGACAGAATTTATAATAGAGAATAAATAATCATCTGGCTCAGTTGAGGAAACAAATGTAAAATGCTTGTCCTCATCATGGTCAAAAACCAGCTCTTTAGATATAGCCAGCAATTCAAAACAACCCGGACAAAGGCAGAACTTAATTTACCACCCACCACTGGCATTCCCTGTGCCAGAACAGTTTCAGGCAAATATCAACATTTTTACTGGGTTCACTTTTTGGTTTGAGCCCCCATCGAAATATTGAAGGATCAAATATCAATCTTAATAAATTAATATCCTATCAATGCTCCCCAATCATATATGTCGCTATGTACATGTAGGCGACATATCCGAATTGGGGAGCAGATAGGATTTAATTTTAATTAGATTGGATCAAATATTTAATTGTCCAAATTCTATCTGGTTCTATGATTTCCTGTCACAGTTCCAGGTGGCTATGATGTTATATTCTGTCATACGGCAGCTTTATTGTAAAGTCCTATTAATAAGAATAATCCTGTTCCTTTAATTATCAGACTAAAAATCTACGTCACATATATACTGTCACAATTAGTCTTATTACTGATGGAACTCTATTCAATTCTAATTTTATTGTACACCCAATATGTAAAACCTTGGTGGAGTAGGCTCCATTTAACCAAACTAATGTCCTTGTAATAGACATGTTCAAAAGTTGAGACTGAAGTGAATAGATCTTGATTAATAGACAGATCTGATCATAAAGACGAAATTACTACTTTATCTGCCAAATGGAAACAATATTTGCAAACATTTACAGCCAATAGATTTACCAGATATGTCAAAATAGTTCTATGTGCGACTGTAAAACCAATCGACTAAATCATTGTCTGTTATCAACATTGGGATATTGCTCTTTTTACATTTTAACTCAATTTAAGGAATTGATAGAATAATTATAATTACATATTTTAATGAATAATTTTGAATGCTAAAATATTAATGGAAGAGAGCTTTTACTATAATGGACAGAAGTTATAGATAAACAAGACATGAAACCATAATTAACCATATTGGATATTGATATTTAAAATTCATTTGTGTCTATAATGGGGAATGACAAAAAATCGTCTAAAAATATCTGTTTTGAAAATGACGTCACTGTGACGTCATCATGGTGGCAATCTTGTTTTTTTCTTTGGTTTGTTTTCACATTTTTTGGTAGAGCTTGACCCACAGATATAGTGTGGTAATTTTCAGGACTAGCCTTAGGGATAGCAAAATATATAGAGGGGGGGGGGGGCGGGGGGCTTCCCCCTCCTTCTCATCTGTAACTGGGGTACGGTTCCCATGTCATTAAAATGTGGACATACAAATAAATTGCCATAAATAAATTTTTAAAAAATGTAGGCCTATCTCTGGTGTGCAATTTTCAGGTATTATCGGAGGGTGTCTAGTTTATAAAACATACTGAAGTTTCAGGAATTTTCGAAAAGTTCATTATTAATTTTGAATGTAAACTTTGAAAGTTTAAATTGAAACATACTCTCCCTAGCTTCAGGTTAGGGACAATTTTGAACTAATTTGATTTTGAGGTGAACTCCAGTCCATCACTTCAGTCCATATGAAATGTTTTCTTCAAACTTTTTTTCAACTATCAAATTTTAATTTCAAGTTAAAATTATATTCAAATTTGAATTCAACTATTTACAAATAATTTTACTTTAATCTTGATCAAATTCAATCAAAACTGAAATTTCGTTTAAAAAACTGAAATTGCAATTCGAAATTAAAATTAACAATGAAGTTAGAATGATCATAAAAAAAAGGTTTCGAACTCAGTTGTTTTAATTCAAATTTTAAACTTAAATCGCAAAATCACCATTTTCAAATGCTGGGTGTACAGTTATCTCCACTGGACATGGCATTTGCTACTGGACGTCCCTGGTGGCTGAATGCGTGCCTGTGGTTATCTTTTTTCTACTGAACTTTAGTGGACGTGAGTTGTACGCTACTGGACTTGACTGGGCGTATGCCTGGACATGACTGTGCGTGACTGGACGGTAAATAGTAGGACCCTCTACTTCACGCGGACCTCGGCGAAATCAATCTTGGCAATGTTGAATGGCTTGGTTTTACAACCACGACTACGTCGTTAATGTTTATTTTCTATCAAATGCCTCATCATATTTACACGATACTTCAGATCTAAAAAACGCAATAAATAAGCTTTCCATAGATATGAATTTTATGCAGGTTTTGCCTGCCATAGAACTAAATTTGTCGAAAGATGTGCACCGTTTTGAGTGCCGCTTCGCTGCGAAACATGTTTGATCGAACTCTTGGTCACGTGGTCTGCGTTTTGCATCGGACATCTTCGACAAGGACGAAAGCCGCATAACGAATCATTTTTAGTCTGCAGTTATTTTCATCTGTGTATAATTATTCATGAATTGAAATCCTTTCGAAAAATGACATGCCAGCTAGGCTAGGCTATATGTTTTCTTCTTTTAAGTCTTCATCACGGGTAATTTTTCCCGGCATGCAATTTCTCCATGGGTGCCGGAAACGGAAATCACCGTTTTTTCGTTCAAGGGATATCAGTTGTTATTGTTATTTTGCTTTGTTTTCATTAAATTTTGCTATGTTTTGCTTCATATATGCATGTCTACGCAATACCTATAGAGCTTGCTTCGCTCCGCTCGCTATCAGGCAGGAGATTTTATTCTCTCTGATGTGTTCTAATTTTTGTATTTTATTTTTTTGTTAAAAAATCAATCCTGTTGCCAATCTGCTGAGGAAATTATGGGAAGTCAGATCTAGTGTCGAAAAAGTGTCCCATTGGCATTGTCATTGTCAATACCGAGAGTGACAGGGAGCTATCTCAAGTTATCTTTTGGAGAATACCCTATGTCGGGAATGCCTTCACTGCACGAAATTCCCACCTGTTTCGCCCCAATAAAGAATTGTCAAAGGTCACAAATAATCCAATGATTAAGCTTAGCTTTCGCATTATCACAGTGTTTAAGTCACTGTTAATGGCCAATGTTCGTTTACCAATTGGATACTTGTTGTTGTACAGGTTGTCTAGATATATATAACTTCGGTTGAAGCTTTGTTCAGTTTTGCGACACAAGATGGCAATATAGTGGCGTTTTTGAGTTGGAAATTGTGTACAATGCATCGAAATGGTGATAACATGAACATAAATTGTATATGGAAGGACAATTATTGAAGGGATGAGTGCACACAATGTGGTTTCTGACCATGGACAGTTCTTCATTTAGCTGGACAATCAATCTAAGAAAAAGATATCATTGAAATGATTCTGAAGTTGAATAGTGGCTGCCTCATAACTTTTACTATTTTTGTATCTCGGGTATATGCTACATGATTTTGATTTAATTTATATCATCTGATAGAGCAACGCTTCTGCTTTCCAATGTTATCTATTATATTAGAATCCTGTAACACCACCAGATATTAACTGTAAACAAATGTTGATTTAAGTTCCCTGGTAATTATGAGCAATAATGAACCATCTGAGTTCTGGTCTGCTACTCATTCATCATGTTCAAAGCAGAAAGTCTGAGGCTGTCGTGCTACTCTTTGTGCCAAGATCAATTCTACTGATACATTGTTTCTATTTTTCATTTTCAGGTGCTGGTCAAGGTATGTATTATAAAAGCTATAAGTCGCAAGCTAACAGATGGATGTGTGAAAAGACTGGATAGCTGAGCTGCAGCCCCATAGCCAGGGTTTTTTTGGGGGGACCCCCCCCTTTCGGAAATATTATATATGCTTCTCATATAAATGCCTTTTTCATACTGAAGCGAACCCCCTATTTGCCCCTTTTCCCATACAGCGAACCCCCTGATGTGCCCTTTTGGAGTGAAGGCGAACCACCCCTCAGTAAATCCTGGCTACGGCCCTGAGCTGGGATAACAGCTAGGGGTAGTGTGTGTATGTCAGGGATGTGGGGGACTTTATGGGGGGGGGGGGGACTTGACTGGGAGCTGTAACCATCTACTAGGGGCATTCTTCTGCAGGAGCACAGGGGAAGGATGTTGGGTGAAAGAAAGCAATTGGGGTTAGGAGTACTGGGGTGGGAGTGCTGGAAGCAAGGGAGATCAATGTGGTACCGTACTAGGAAAAGTGGTGGCAGACCAGAGTTAGGGGAAGGGTTAGAGATGCTTTGATAAGAGTAACTTCAGGTAGTAGGAGCCCAGGGCACAGGGTTGTTGAAGGAGGGAACCTGGAGCAAGGTACATGTACCCTTGCCTGATGCTTCGTATAAAGGGAGAAATTAATAATACGTAATATTCTTGTCATGAACGATAAAGATTCCCAATTTACATATACAGGGCAAAAGTTCTGAATTATTATTTTAATTAACTACTTAATTATTTTGCTAATTCCAAATCTCTAATCATACATGTGTCAGAAGTATCAAAGCGTGTACTTTGTTATTTAAGTTATTTCATGAAAAGGAGTTACATCAATTTACATAAGTTAAAGCCTTCTGCTTTAGTTCTGTATATCTGTATCACAATCTTAATTTACACTTGTACATGAGAGCTCCACATTTCAGTGACAGTTTAGTTGTTGTTGTAATGTTACAGATGTGGGAAGGAGCTGTATCATCCTCACTCTGGGAGGGAAGAACATCATGTTGGATTGTGGGATGCATATGGGCTACAATGATGAGGTAAGAGTTTGAGGAAGTACATACATTTATCTGATCAAACTTCCAATGTTTGCTTTTTCATGGGAAACTGGGAATCCATTACCCGCAAACTAAAATTACGGGAATCCAATTGGACTCCTGCAATTTGAGCGGAATGTGTCAGGATATAAAACTTTGAATGCCTGCGGATTCCTGTTAGTCAGAATTGTAAGAATATCTGGAATCCGATAAATGTTGATGAAAAGCATGCCCTGGCTTCCATATACAGGCTCTAATCTAGAAATGAACGGCAGGATTTGGTAATCAGTTTAAGGGGCAATCAAATTCGCGACGCAACTGAGCCTCGCTCGCAGGGGGGTGCTCCTTTTGCCATAGGCAGAATTTTTTTGTAAACGAACTGATAAATGAAATTGTCCTGGTTATGGGACCCTAACCAAGATGCAATATCATAAGTGTGTGGCCCTGAACATGCATTATGCCGACAGCCGAAATGAAAGTGAATGGCAGATAAACTCTACGTTTTACTGTTTTAAGATTAAAACATATATCTGGGAATTTAATTTTAGATAATATTTCAGAAATGGAGGTCATAATTCCAATGATAGAAGCCTGTCAGGCACACAACACGTGGTAATGACAAAAACTGGTCACCGGGTAATGATTTTTTTTTGCCAGCGGCAAGGGCACCGCAGCAGCCAAATATGGGATGCTGAGAGGGACTAGATTAGGGCCTGATATATCATGGACATGCACACTAAATACAGATTTTGGACGTTGAAAACTAATTTGGTTGTCCTTGTAGGAAGGTCCATATACATGTAGGCCTAATCGCGACAGATTTGGTTGTCTTTCTCGTGGTACTTCGGCATTACTCTGGAATTTCTGGGATATGAAAGGGAATTTGTCATTTGCTACATCCAGGCACACCACCTTTAATTCTCACAATATCTGAACACCAGTCTGCTAATGTTAGTCACAACCAATATTTTATTTTCGGAAATATATTTTCTCCTGTTAACAAACTGATTATATATATATATTGTATATGGTTTTCTGACTTTCCAGTTTAACCTTTCTGATATATTAAATTATTTCATAAAAAAAGGATAATTGGATTAATAGTTTGATATATTTGTACTTCAGCGTCGATTTCCCGACTTCACATACATAACTCGAAATGGACGACTGACAGACCATTTGGACTGTGTTATCATCAGGTAAAACACATTCACCTGCTGAAACTATTTTAGTTAGAGATTAGAGTATTGACTCGGACTGTCATTACTGTTTCTCCTGGCAGGATTATGTAATTTTGTCTTTTTGGTGTTTCAGAATGTTTATTTTACACATTATCTAATGAAAATCTGTGTCAATATTACAATACATGTATGAATAATCTAGCATTATTAATAATGATGAAATGTTGTTGAAATTCCTCACCACTACATGTACCTCTGTCTATTAAAGTTTACTGTGATTGGAACATCCCATCACATCAAGGGCAGTAACTCAAGTCAAGGGCAATAACTCTAAACTCCAGTTTTGTCATTTCAGTCACTTCCACCTGGATCATTGTGGAGCACTTCCGTTCATGTCGGAGATGGTGGGGTATGATGGACCAATCTACATGACCCACCCTACCAAGGCTATCTGTCCCATTCTACTGGTATGACACCCGAACTTACGGATTCTCTTGATATCAGGGCCTGTACCTCCTGCAGACAGTGAAACAACCTCTGATGGATTCTCCCATTGAACATGGCTTTAGCCAATCAGTGTCATCTGCTACAAAATAATTTGGAGTGCTCGATATCCATGATATCTTAGCTGAACATAGTGTGATCTCATGTATACGCTCTTATAACAGGGGCGGGTGGTTGGTGGGTGCCAGGTGGGCATGGGTTCCTGTTGCTTCAATGCATTTTGCCAAGAAGCAACAGGAACTTGATAATGTGATGTCTAGCACTTGTCTTTATTGCACCATGTAAGCTTCCTGTCTGTGTCTTGTGCGCTGTCCTCAGTGTTTTATTGGGTGGATGGAGGTTGTCTGGTTCCATGCTGCTTCAAAGATTTCTTCTTTGAAGTAGCAGGAACACAACTGAGCTGGGTGATGCTTATTTGGTTCGTCGTGATATGGCTGAAATATTGTTGAAAGCGATGTTAAATTCTATTCATTCACTCACCCGCTCTTTTATCAGGGACTGGGTTTAGTTTTTAATATGTTGTATAGCTTATTCCGCTATATTTTATAATAAATACATTCATCTTTACTCTATATAAACACTTCAAGAATCCTTCTCTAGGGTCCATTTCTCATGTATGCTGTTGTCATAATCCTTGGATTTTATAAACAACATTTTGAACTGAATGTGAATTCATTACTAAACCCTCAATTCCACATAGAAAATTCTATGTGTTACCCACGGATATTTCGAGAACGACAGAAGTTTTAATGACTCCTGACCATATTGCTGTGCACAATTTACATACTCGTATATACCTGTGTCTTCAAAATGGAACAGATAAATTTAGCAAATCATTTGAATGCCTTGTGTATATTTTAGATGTTGTAACATTGATTCTTAGACTATTTACAAGCCTTAAGCCTGCCGCACATGAGAGCTATTTCCTGAGTCAACGACCTTAATTGCCTGTAGTCTTAGGTGATAGTTCTTGTGTGGTTTCAGCGCAAACAGTTAACAAACGATTCACCAAATTGATTCCAGTTCCCGCAGAACACCTTCTTCAAGACCATGTGATCTTTCATGTGACCGGGCCCGCATAAAAATGGCCATTTGGACAGTTGTACTTTACAAAACTCCTGAATATAAGATGCGTTTCATTGGCCAGTCAAATAAAATGACTGAGCTGTTAGCTTACATTCATCGCACTCATTGAAGATTGCACCTCGCGAGGCAAGAATTAGCAAGAAATATAGATGTTGTGCTCCCGGCTTGGCAAGACAAAAAACTCACAAAAAACTGCCCGCACATGAGAGCTATTCCCTGAGCCAACAGGCACTTGAGGTCATTGGATCAGGGCATAGCTCTCGTGTGTACCAGGCTTAACATTGTATAATGCCATGAGGTTTGAAAACAGTCCTAGAGTTGAGACTGAAACATTGTCAGTTAATAAATTAAGAAGTTGTTTTCCTTGAGAAATCCTTCCTTTGTCCAGCATTGCTCTGCTAATGAGGCCAGCCGCTGTCTTTAACCGATAAATTGTGTGATTAAATACTTTAAAACAACAAAATTTATGACATTACTAAATATATATGTTCCTTGGATCATCGCTTGCAGGAAGACTTTCGGAAGATCATGGTGGAAAGAAAGGGGGAGCTGAACTTCTTCACATCCGAGATGATCAAAACATGTATGAAGAAAGCTATAGCAGTCAACCTTCATCAAACTATACAGGTATATTCTCTAGTTCTCTCCACTTATAATCTTCCTCCCCAGTTTATTATCTTCCCCCACAATTGATTTTCCGTTTTATCATCAGTAAGAAAATTTTCCGTCATATTTACGTCTTATACAGTATATGCCAGAAGTCTTGATTGGTTCATCGCCAATGCATTTAAGGCAAATTTCAGAACAACAATGTCACATACATTCAGGAGAGCTACTGTAAATACAATTATTGTTCATGTAGCACAAACTTTCGCACCCCCATATTTTCACTATTCCTAAGGTTAGGGTGCTGAAGCTTACCATACTTACTTTGGGTCAAGCTTTGCTAGAAAATGCAAATAAATCCAAGATGGCCACCATATTGACGTCACAGTGACGTGATTTTCAAAATAGACATTTTCGGATGATTTTCCTTTAATAATCTGATGTGAAATAAAATAGCTTTTGCTCACTTTTCCTCACAGAGAACAAGAAAATTTGAAGAATAATTATGAATACATCACGTTTCTAGTACACCACACAGTCGCTAGTTTGAATTTACCCATGATTCTCTGCTTGGAGGTTATGCAAATTGGTTCAAGTTTTTGTAATTCTGGAGATAGGAGGAAAAACAACCCACTCCTCCCATACATGTGGGCAATTTAATCTTACAGTTGTTTCACTGGTTTCGGAAATGTTTGGCACAAGTATTTATTCATGCTGCACATCTGACAGTTTGTATCATGTACTTGTATCAAAGGAATAATAAAATGGTCTGATTAAGATTTGAGGGTGTACGTAAATTTTGTATTTTATGCCTGTCTGTGTCCCCCAGGTAGATGATGAGATGGAGATTAAAGCGTATTATGCTGGTCACGTGTTAGGGGCAGCCATGTTCTATATCCGAGTAGGTCAACAGTCTGTAGTATATACAGTAAGTATTCTAAGGGGTCACATGCAAATCATCAAGACAGATTCGCGATGCCTTCAAGATAAACTGATTCTTAACTGAAATTTGTTTGATCTTGATCGAAAAGTCTGCGAAGGATATGAAATTTGTCTGTCAATGGTGAAGTGATTTCGGGAAGGATCGAGATGGTATCGGATGGATGTCAAGGTGAAACCCGAGATGACAAACCAATAGAGAAGTTTATCAGTAATCACCCCATTATCGACAATTCACATGACCCCTGTTGATGTATAAAATTATGCCAGCTATCACCAGTTCAAAATAGTGTCCTGGGTTTATAGATAGGGCAAAGGAAATTTATACGAACTACAGCTGAAGTCACGGGTCAGTGCACAGACATACTCTTTGTTCTCTCCAGCGGCATCCAGCAGAAACCCGCGCAAATACTTATAGTGCAAATTTCGGATTTAGGTGGTTAAATTTGAGGCACCATGAAGCCTGTTAAATCTGATAGGTCTTTGAAATGGAATGATTTGTTGGCTTAAACAACATTGTGGTTAGTTAAAAGTTCAAAACAATAGAAACATAGACACTGGAAAGATTACATATGCTGGAATTCAGGAACGGTTTCCTGGTATATCAGTTTTCACTGTATCTATGTTTACAGGGAGACTACAACATGACTCCAGATCGTCACTTGGGTGCTGCCTGGATCGACAAATGTCGCCCTGACCTCCTCATCACAGAATCCACTTATGCTACAACAATACGAGACTCCAAACGCTGTAGAGAGCGAGATTTCCTTAAGAAGGTGCATGACTCTGTCGAAAAGGGAGGAAAGGTGATGTATCTGTTACTCATTCCTAGATGTATTGCCTGATTGGTTAACGGATGTAGTTTGAAATATGCATCGGATTTATGTAATGCTAAAGTCGGATATAATATTACGTGATGTTATATCTGATTTTACTGAGATTGTTACCTTAATTGAACCTTTGCACTATCCTATACATCTTCATTTCACCGAGCCAATTTCAACATTCCCACTTTGTAGCAGCTATATAAATTTCACATACTAACGAGAGACGAACCTACCCGCCGATTGTGTGTGCGGGGTGACATCATCCTGGTGTAGCGATGCCATTTCTTCTAATTTGGGGGTTGTGTTGGCGTAATATACAGGTCAGCCAATCAATAACACACTTCTATGACACCATTTTGAAATTCAAATGGTTTTGAGGACAGTGATGTCTCTTGTCTATTTAAAAGTCCCCTGAACATTGACGGCGGATCTGATATATCATGGGAAGTTTGAAGTGGGAATGTAGAAGTAGGCTTGGTGAAATGCAATCTCAGTAAACTCAGATGTAATATCACAGAACATTCAATGCTAATTAAATCTCGTGCAAATTTGAAACTACATTTGTTAGCCAATCAGATGGCTAACTGGGCAAAATAACTTTAAAAGACATCTCTTGTAATCACACACAGGAGCCTGTGGACCAATAAGGCATCATATCTGGACATGCTGCATGGTAAACATAAAGTTCAAAGGATTCACTCCACCTGTATAGATCAGTTTTGTCAGGTGGTAGAAAATGCCAAAAGACCGACCACCAATAAGTTTTTGGTATCTGTGAACTATACGTCAATCACTGTCAAATTGAAAGCGCAGAGTTTGTCATCACTGGCTTATTAAGGAATCTCGCAGAATATCGGCAAAACAGTCACACAAATTTTTCATATCGGCACTAGATGGTATTTCCCTGATATATATACCATTTTGGTTTACCTAGATTGGGTGAAATGAAGATGCCTTCTGTAATACTATTCCACTATTTATATTTCAGGTGTTGATCCCAGTATTTGCGTTAGGTAGAGCCCAGGAGTTATGTATATTACTGGAATCCTACTGGGAGAGGATGAATCTCAAAGTGCCCATATATTTTTCTCTCGGTCTGACAGAAAAGGTTAGTAAACAATATAAATATGGTAATTCATCTAATATTTCAATCACATACAGAAAGTGAAATTTCCCATCATAAACTCTGGGGGTGATCAGATTTTTTTAGAACAGGAAGTTTGACAAAATGGTTCAAAGTCATGCACATTTCTTCATTATGCATGTTTTATGGGTGATTGAATTTTGATTGGGTGAATTAGCAGAGGGATTACAGTATATCCCCTAATAATTCGATCACTGGAAGTACAGCAAAAATGGTCTATATCTGGCAATGTTCTTCATGGCACCAGCTACTAAGTGTCACTTTTTGTCATTATACGACTTTTCTTCAATTTGAATGAAGAATGGGAATGTTACTTTTTCTCTGCATTTAAATAACAGAGTTGAAAAGTGAACTTCCTGTGATTGAATTATTAGGGGAATTACTGTACCGTATGTAATGATTTTGTTCTCACATAGCCCTATTAATATCACAAATCAATGTGCCGTGCATGATAAAGACTTCATTGATTCAAATATGGAGAACTGACATTCTTTTTGCTATCAACTTCAATTGTCAGCATACCACACATATTCAACCCAGGCCTGCACTGTTGCTGATATAATGATGTAGAACAGCATAACACCCGAGGCCAGGGCTGCACAAATTCAGTGAACGATTGTTTAGTTCTGGCAGCAGTTATGCGGATAAAGTAAGGGTAAGCCTTTGTCCGTTCACGTGAATAAAAATTGATATAATCTTCGAATATTTGTAATTTTGGGCACCGGTCCATATCAGAAGGACAAACTTCGCATTGGCGCATCATGTCTCAGTGAGAGGATACTAGCCACTTGTTGATTGGATGGGAGACGACAACAGTGATGTGTGAGTTTGTGCGATTGGACAGAATCTAAACGTGACAAATGGTGGATCAAATTGGAAAACATTAAAAAAAAACAACAACTATCATTCGCAAAGGATTTACCTACGAGAGTGATGAAGACTGGTGGTTGACATTACACAATTTACTCCACTGCAGCATATGTAGCATAAACTGGGAAGCAATTGAAAAGCAGCAAAACAGTATGTGGATGGCACTTTTTAATGGGTTGCCAAAAAAAAAAATTGCACATCCAGGTTTTGGGTTACGTGAACAGAAAAAGGTTACATGATATTTTTTTTGGCATAACCCGGATCTCAAATTTGTGCAGGCCTGAAGCTTCTTTCTTTCCTCTTCCTCTAGGCCTTTCTCTGTGAGGTATGATAGCACTCCATTTCCAGCTAACACCCTGCTACTACAGTCTGTCTGAGGGGGCTCGAACACGCGAACCTTTTGCCGACAGCCGAACCTCTCTAACCCACTCGGCCACCGAATCACTCTACCAGATACTGTGTTTAAAATCTAGTCATTCTTCGCGTATGCTTCGCACATGCGCTTGTTTTACCTAGAAGAACTATGACGTCACCTGGTTTGTGCTTGATAGTTCCTGCTCTTCTCCCCTGCATACCGCTCTTCAGTGCCAGAGGGAGAATTGGGTATGCGGTAAAACCAGGAAGCGAAATATCACCCGTTTTAGTACTGAATAAGTAACAGACTGTAGTAGCAGTTTCTTACCCCATTTCAGTATGCTTTCATACCTGGGGTCTCTGTATGGCTGCCATCTTGAATTTTTCATGATGCTAATTCTGACTGGTTCTCTCCCCTGGATTGTACAAGTATCACTGTCTGTGTGCTGATCTGTAGGGATGAGGCACACATCCATGCTGACTAGTATGGTCCAATTCAGTTGTGATGGGATCAAGTTATGTCCTAACACCTCATGTGATCTAGTACATTCTGAAAAAAAGAACAGCTGAATTTAAGGGGCTGAAGATAAAGTGAATCATGTGTCTGTCATGATTTTGTGGGTTTTAGAAGGTGATCAAATTTATTAGAAAATTAGTCCAGGTCATATTTGTCATATTGTTCCTGTGTCTAATTTATGTTACTGTTTCTATGGTAACAGGCTAACCATTACTATAAGTTGTTCATCACCTGGACCAGTCAGAAGATCAAGAAGACCTTTGTGCAAAGAAATATGTTTGAATTTAAACACATCAAGGTATGTTCACATTAATACAAATCCACACATGGTATTAGGGAGCTTCTTGATATTAGGAACTGAGTTCGCTGGTAGGGATGGCATATTCCGGTTATTCAAATGGGATACACCATGCCCAGTTTGGTGTTCTGATTTGGATGGATTAGAGTTCCAGTTGGAATGGCATAGGCCATTCCCCTCATGCCGATGCATGGTATGGCATAAGCCATCCTTTGTCTGCTGAGTTCCAAACTGTATGGCATGGAGTTCCTAGGAGTTCCAACACGGCGCACCATGCCACTCTGTTTGGAATGCCTTATGCCAGTTCCTAGTATGCCCCAATTTGAAGAAGCTCCCTAAGGTCAGTTACACTGATAGGTAAAATCAACATTTTATCGTATTCTGATATTTGAAATTTGTCTCTGTCAGAATACAATGTGCATCGCTGAAAGAAAATTCAAAATGTTTTCCTTTCAAAATTTTTTTGTTACCTTCCTGATGTATTTCCTTGAATAACTGCTGCAAAAATTTAGTTCATATACTCAAAGATACCACTGACAATTGTCTTTGCTTCGTAATGTACGTCTACCCACTTCACCAATCTTCACAAAAATCATAGGTTGTCCCAGTAGATCCAAAGAACCAGATTTATCCATTTATGTCAAAATGTGAATGTCACAGACCCCTAAAAATATTGTCACTCCGAAATACCTCATTGTGTCCTTGATAACTTTATCTTAATCTACACTTTACCTGTGTTTATCAAAATTCACAAGTAAGTGTATATTGCTCGTATAGAACTGAAGAAGCTTATTAATTTTATGGTAACACCGTCATATCATGTGTGTTGCCAGGATTATTTGAAGCCATTTCTATGCTCCCTTGCCAGCCAGTTATTGAGCTTATGCGTGCAGGAATAATATGCAGTGAACATACATGTATTTCAAAAACTTAATGCATTCCAAGAGGTTTATTTGGTGAAGAGTTAATTTGATTGGTCCATTTGAAAATTGGTATATGTTGTCATTGGTCAGTTTCTCGAGAAGTCCAAGTGATTTGATTGGTACAGTGGGTGAAAGATAAAAATGCCTGCTGTGCTAATAGAACTTTGTACAAACATATTTATTTCATTAAAATACCAATATTATATTTTGAACAGGCTTTTGACAGATCATACATCGATAACCCTGGGCCGATGGTGGTATTTGCCACTCCTGGCATGCTCCATGCTGGTCTCTCATTACAAGTTTTCAAGAAATGGGCCCCCAATGAAAACAACATGGTATGTTCTATCACTCATGTTAAACAACTTGAGATTGGCTAAAGAATAAGATGCACAGTGGGATATGTCATCACTTTTGTAAAGCCACTTGTGATTGGCTGAAAGTAAAACAATCACCAGCTACCACTTTCGATTGACTGAAAGTAACACCATCACCAAGTCTTTCTATTTTCTTTCTTTCTATGGAAAAAAACTGTTGGCATGGGTAATATCTAACGATGACTCTAATGTTGATTCCGTCGAACAGCTTGAAAGTTAAGTTTGTGATTTCTACATTTCAGGTGATCATGCCGGGATACTGTGTAGCTGGTACAATTGGTCATAAAATACTGAATGGGGCTCGTAAATTGGAGTTGGAAAACAAGCAAATGGTGAGATACTAACGGGCAGGGGGGGGGTACAAGGCATCTTCATTTTATCAAGCAAATTACTAGGTTCCCACTTCGAACTTCCCTTAATATGTCTGGCCCCCTTCAATGTTCAAAGAACATTTAAATAGACACCAGACGTCACTGACCTCGAAAACAGTTGAAACCCGAAATGGGGCGCACAAAAGCGTTATTGATTGGCTGACCTATACAGTGGGCTAATAAAAACACCATATTATGAGGAAGGACACCGCGAATACATTGTAGAGGATGATGTCACTCTACTCACAATCGACGTGTACGTTCTGATTGGTTCGTCTCTGGTTCGGAGGTGAAATCAACACCTCGGATTTTGACCATCATGGCAGGCTCAAACTGGGAACGTAGAAATTGGCTGGATAAAATGAAGATGGTACAAGGAGCATTTGAAGGTTTCTGTCTCATTGTCTTGATAAAATTGTATGCCAATCCCAAATCATTGTAAGAAATAATGTCATTCCCAAATCCCAAAATCTAGAATTTACTTCATCCCCAAATCCCGCAATAAGATTTGAGGAGCATCCAGCATCCTTACAGCAAAATACGGCCTAACCCAAACTCTCCAAGGAACCCTTCCACATAATGGATTCCGGTAGATCAATAAGTTGATTGAGCTCTATTGATATGCTTGTACAGTATACTTCCTTTGGCTTGCGCCCCGTGGGATTCCCAGATTGACCTGGGGTGTCGTTGCGCGCACTCCAGGTCATTGTTTACAGGGTTATAGTTAGGCATGCACAGGCATATATTAAGGCTCATAATGCTCATGCTAAAGAAATATATTTTCGCTGCAGCCTGTCCAGTGGGATGCAATGAGTATACTGCCAACCAATTGCTCACTTGTTCAGGTTTTGTTGAGTTGATGCAGCTGGGCAATAGAATTGTACAGTATACCATTGTAGTTTTCAGTCAAAAAACATTCCTCTCTACATGTAGTACGTTATCATTTTGTCTGTATTCATTACCCCTCGGCCATTTTGGCCTCGGGGTATTGTCGTCGACAGGTATCCGTACGTCCATCCGTACATCCGTCCGTACGTCCGTTACCGCATTTTAGGCAAAACCGCTTGAGACACAACCACCAAATTTTCAACACTTATTTATATAGTGCTAAGTCAGACGCCTATCGAAAATGGCTTCCCTCGGCCCATATTTTACAGAGTTTGCCCCTTTACAGATTTTTTAATTTCTATTTCTGTCCTATATGCCTGAATGTAACCAACTATATCTGCAGAACTGTGTTCAGTATAGCTACTATATTTTGGAAACTTGTTTATATTGTTGTATTCTACAAGCCAACAAAGGATTACTCGCCTTTGCTTATGGAGTTATGCCCCTTTCGGATGTAATAATCTCCGATTTTGTTATCTGTAGCTGAATGTACAAGTTATATCTGCAGATCCGTGTTCGGTACAGCTTATTTGTCTCGATTCTTATTTTACAGAGTGCTAAGTCAGACGCCTGTCGAAAGTGGCACCCCTCGACCCATATTTTACAAAGTTTTGCCCCTTTACAGATATATAATTTTTCTATTTCTGTCCTATATGCCTGAATGTAACCAACTACCGGTATATCTTGATCATCCCACATAGAACTATCTCTTCCCCAATTCACACTACACATGGGTCTCAATCACTTGGGGATAGCCGAGGGGTTTTGATTAGATCAATCTCATGTTTTGTTTTCTCTGATTACAGCTAGATGTGAAATTGTCAGTTCAGTATATGTCATTCAGTGCCCATGCAGATGCTAAAGGAATCATGCAGTTGATATCGCAATGTGAACCAAAGAACGTGCTCCTGGTCCACGGAGAGGCAGCCAAAATGGACTTCCTCAAGTCCAAAATTCAACAAGAATTTGGTAGGTCTATTGTGCGACATCTTCCTTGCATCATATTCTGAACAATTCTCCATTCGGGTTCCCCATTAACAGCATCAGTGAAATACTATGTGGTCATTCATGTAAAGGCTTTCGACTCGTCTAAGCTGCTTTCGACTCATCTAAGCTCTCAGGTGACTAAGCTCTGAACAGTTTCTACTTTCGATCGTTGTTAGTTAGCCATCAGTCATATATATCTGTATGGACAAACTCTTTGACATCAATTAGAAAACCTAAAAGTAAGAAACTATTAAAATTATATTTTGTTACAGGAATTGATTGCTTCAAACCAGCCAATGGCGAGACTGTTTCCATAGAAACCAAACACAACATTCCTGTGGATATTTCACTGAGTTTACTGAAAAGGGAGGCCGCTGCTGCAGGTAGATACAGCAGGTGTACTTCGTCATAGTCTCAGGGATTTCTCAGGATTTTCGTTTAATCTTCGGCATGTCTGGAGGACTTTTGTATTCAACTATGTTTCGAAGAAGAGAACCTCACCTGTTGTTGTATATAAACATTGCAGCCTGCAACTACTGCAGACTACTGAAATATAAGATATTCTAGAGAGATCCATTACTCAAATATCTTCTAAGGTTTACAGTTATGTACAAAATTTAATTCTTACTGATCTGTGTATAGCCCTAAGCACAGCCCCTGTGCCCCCCCTAAAAACCTAGATCCAAATGTTTTTTGTTTTTTCTTTTCATTGAGTATATTGCCCTTGCATTTCACTGTTAATCATTTTGGTATCAATGTGTTCCTGTTCAGGTTTAGTGCCTCCAGACCCTAAGAAACCACGGATCATGCATGGAGCTCTCCTCATGAAAGGAAATGTAAGATTGTCAGTTTTCACAAATACTATAGAATGTAATATAATACCGGTACTATGATATAACATGTCAGTGTGACTAACGTCACAGGACCCACGAAGTAGAGTTTGATATGAATTGAGTGTGTACCTTAACCTAAGACATGTTTTTGCCAATTTCGAGGTTATAGGTCACCTATTCATTTTCATCAATAGTAGGTCAGCTCAGAACTTGCTGGTAACGGTCCCCTAATGCATGTTCCTGCCAAAAATCAAGGTTCTAATGTCAACAGTTCGTAGGAATATATAAGACAGTCGAGAGATGTCTTGGAGGCCCTCTATCTAGAAATATGAGAGACAGTCGAGAGATGACTTGGGGGCCCTCTATCTAGAAATAACCTGAAATCCTCTCAAAATTTCAAGGTTTATAGGTCACCTAAGTAGGTCAGCTCAGAACTTGCTGGTAACAGTCTCCTAATGCAAGTTCATGCCAAGGTTTTGTTGTCAACGGTTCTCCTTATTTTACTGACGAAAGGATTCGGATGGACTGACTGACTGACTCATTACTGGACAATTAGCAAATGAGAGCCTACTTTGTAGGAATAGATGAGCATGCACATTCAGACCCGATTGATTGAATATGACTGACACAGAAAAAGCTGAAAATCCAGAAAATATCTATAGATGATAAATATAATCAGATCTCGACTATTCATGCTATTTGAGAAAGTCACACTTTTATAACTCCCCGTTTTAGGTGTGATATTCTGAGTCCACTTCACTCCATTAGGTAATGAACCATGTTGATTGGCAGAGAGTCACGCCACATTTTTCTCCAAATCTATCACAGTGTACATCTGACAATATCTGACAGCTCCATGACATCATGGAGGTAGTGCCATTTCCATTGTTGACTTGACACAATTTCATAGCTCCCACAGGGCCTGTATTTGCTTGAACTTATGAAAACCTTGCTTGGATCAAGTTCCAAGTTTTGGAGTTACTATGAAAATTCATTATACCTCCCATATCTGACCGACAAATATTTGAATTATGGAAGGATAATCAAAATATATATATTTTTTCCAGAAATTACAGTTAGTAGAGCCGAGTCAGGCCATGAGAGAGCTAGGGCTTGATGAACATCAGATACGATTCACATCAACTGTGTCTGTAGAGGATGAGGGAGTACCAACAAACACTGCAGACAAACTTTACCAGCTCATTAAAAGGTAAGGGTATGGATACCCTTAATGGGCAATTTGCACTTATATTCAAGTTAATCCCTGGACAATGCTGTCGGGCCTCGATGGTGGGGGGCGGTGCACCAACATCTGGCTGGCCGCACAAGTCCGGTTGATCAATTTGTGTGCTTTGCTACGTCTGTAACCCAGAATATATTTTAATCGATGATAACTGGTATATTTCTGGTCTGAAGTTGCCAAAATTATCATGAATGCAAGCTTATCAACCTTTCCTTTGAATAGTAGGAATATTTTATCCTTTTTATCATATTTACATCAGTTTATTTCGTTAGAACGAACCGAAGCTTCCGCGGTGACCCACGTGCTGTGCACCTGTCGCCAACACTGGAGATGTGGAACCCATTTAACTGCATCTATTGAGGATATGATTGCACATACAGATACTGTAAACAATAGCTATCATCTACATGTAATAAGCACTAGCGGGCCTCTTTGAAAACAAGACATTGAAATTGGCCTAGACTTTCAGGATGGTTTGAGAGTTAATATTTCCTTGGGTTCTTGATCTGCTGATTTTCAACATCCTATGCTATTTTACTATTGTAGTGTGTCTTTTGCAGACAAAACCCAATGATTCCTTAAGAAGTAATACCAGAATTGTTATATTATTATCCCCCTGCATATATGCTCGGGGGATATAGTGATTGCCACGGAAGTCTGTCTGTCTATCCGTCCATCCGTATTTCTTGTCAACGCAACTTCTACTACACTTTTGATACAACTGACGCGAAAGTTGGTGGATATTATCGGCAAAGTCTAAAGATGCGCATGTGCTCTTCCCATCGACTGAGGTTCTATCCTTAATGAGTTATTGCCCTTTACAATTCAAAATACTGTAGATTAAATGATATCATCTTGTCAACGCAACTTCTACACTTTTGATATGGTTCACCTTGTACTTGGTGGATATTATCGGCAGAGTCCAGAGATGCGCATGTGCTCTTCCCGTTGACAGAGGATTTTACCTTGCAGGGTTATTGCCCTTTACAGTTCAAAGTACTGTAGATATACGTTCGTCCGTATTTCTTGTCAATGCACCTCCTCCTACACTTTTGATATGGTTAAGACAATTTTTGATGGATATTATCGGCACAGTTTGAAGATGCGCATGTGCCCTTTACATGACTCGCCATGATTCAGCTGACTTTATTTGATGCTTATAGTATACCATTGACTTCATTTCATATTTACAGTAAAGTCCGAGATTACCCTGCCCAGTATTCCACCGATGGGTCAATTACATTGTCTGAGTCTGTCCTCATCAAAGTGTCCGGTGATGAGGGACTTAAAGAGATTCTTGTATCCTGGTCACATCAGGTGAGTTCTCTCCCCTCGATAATTTAATTGCTACTTGTTATCAGCAATTATCATTGGGAAATTATACACAGCTATATAATTTATTTACTGTATGGTTTCTAGTGCATATAAATATGTTGAGAAATGCTGTCGATTTTGAATAGAGGAGATGTTATTCATAAAATAATGTTCTTCTAGTCTGGCATGTACCAATTGATTCAAACACTCAAATAGTGACTTGCAATTCAACTGAATTAGAAAATTAGCAGTTCTAATTACGGTAAGTTCCCTAAGTATTCGTGACTGGAAGTGAATATCGCAGTCGTGAAAAACTGACCACTTCCGAATAGTTTGTGCAGGTCAGTTCGGAAAAACGGACGTTTTCGTAAATTAGAGTCCCCATATTAAATGCCCATACCGTTCGACAATGGAACCCCGAAGCAAAACCCGGAAAATGTTTGTTGTGCGTTTAGATTTGTCAGGCAATAATTCGCAATTTATGAAAGGATAAATAAAGCATTCTTTCTGCTCTTTAACCATTAAATTATGTTCGAATAATTGACTGCAATGATCGGCTGACAATAAAGAGATTAGTTTCATCAGATGCCCGGCCAATTTAAAATCACAAATTCGCGTATATCCTTGTATTAGTACATACGGGACAAGGGCATTATTCTGTCCCTTAGACATTCTGATATTTTCTTTATTTTCTCTTCAGGACATGCTTGAACTCTTGCAGAATTTTTTTCACGGCCGAGAATACTAGGCACAACTATCCCAGTGACGCCAATGATGTTTACGTGAAAATATATAATGATCTAATGAAGAAACACAGATTACGTCATTTTCAGATTGAGAATCAAACCTAATAATTTCTTGATTGCTCTTCATATAGGGAAATATTGTGGAAGGGCTTTTCAAACTGTTTATGTCAATGAAACGAACAGCAAGTTAAGCAAGCGCCCGACACTATCTGAAGACCCATATCAGGGCCAACTCGTCTGAGATGATATACAATCTTCCCAGCTGAAACGAGCTCATCCCGCCATGAATAGCGGCTAAACGAAAGACATGAATTGCTTGCCCATTCTAACAATTCACTGTATCCCTTCGATCCTTCATTAACAAATGTATGAAAATACTTTCATAGAATTAGGTGGGGTCTGTAGACATGGAAAAATGAAAGTTTCAACATACCACGTGTTGGTTGTACATTTTCCCGCCATACGAAGTTGCAATAACATCACGTGATCAATACTTGGATAGCATGGCACATGGGCCAAACTTTCGCTTGTACACGATTCCCGCTTCATAATATATTCAGCCAACACAACCTCAATATATTATGACTTCGTAACAGTGAGATCACCACTCGCATGAAAAATATAAAAAAAATTGGTTCAATCTGTTTCAGATGTAAATGTATTCTGGAATATTTCTGACGAAAGACAGATCGATAGATGATGATGACGAAACAGCCAAATGTACAACCGTGTTTTTATCTAATATTACCTCCTGGGTTCAGCAAAATTAATTCACATTCAGACAGTATAATTTAAAGAATAAGTAGACAGAAAACCTATTAGTTTATTCCATCTTTCTATTTTTTTTAACTTTTAATCTCCATCCACTATTCCGACCTCCACTTCAGTTGCTATCAAATTACCGCCTATGATCTCGGCTATCTTACGTAAACGTCTCTTCCGACATTAAACTTTTGTGTCAATAATCAAGTCAGAAGTACCGTAATATCTTCACTAATAGTGTAAAAAAAACTCACTCAAAAATTCTAATTTTCAAGGACTTTCAAGGCCTTTAATTTTCAATATAAAAATTATGCACTTTTACAAACTTTTAAGGAACCATGAAACAATGACACAATGACGCCGTTCCATGCTTTTTACGGCTATGAAGATTCCGATGCAGCCATTTGTCACGGTTAATCCTGCACGTCACAGCTTTCCTTTCGTGATAATTCTCTGAATAATATCCTCGTTTCTATTTTATCCAGGAGTGATTGAAGAGAATAAGTCTGTACTATTGCTTGCTCCTGAAAAGTTGAATACAAGAGCGCAAACTTCTTTCGGTATATGCATCACCGCGAATTCCACGGCCGTAAAATATTCTGAATCACCGCGTTCGTTGGAAATGATACGTTTCTAAATTATTTTTGTCTGAACAGTACACACAGGAAGGAAGCAATCAGAGATTGCTCAATTGTATGCCCCCCCCCTTCCGCTTTAATCAGACACTGCCCTGCCATTGTTCTGTTCTGTATTGGTCGGTAGAGGCCTGATTTGGATAATTATAAAAATTCTGTTTAAGTCACTTGTTTTGCCATGTCTCGCATAATACATATTTCAAATATCGACCAACAAGTGATAATACAATGTTTTGATGCAAGATGGCTGCCGGGGCTTTCGCCAAATCCGAAAATGTGACCTGGTTATGAGACCTACATTCCTTTGGAGTATATTGTGGTGAAATTATGAAGCGATCAGTGAACTTTAAATTTTACAACCAATTCACTCTTTTTGGAGCAATTTCATACTTCAGGACCTATGTGGTCTGCTTTGGAATGTAGAATTACATCATATATAGCCATTTTCCCAGTCCAAATCGGTTATGGACTGAGATTCAGCCTGCACAAATAAATATATCCCATTCACTCAGGTTTGATAACTGAAGGGCCATAACTCTTGAAAATATAACTGAAAGCAGAGAAACTTCATGCTGCACAACTATGGGGCATCGACCACATATCGTGCAAATTTCATACTTGTCCATACAATATTAACCAAGATCCAGCCCGGACAAGTCCCAATTCACAAAGATTTGAAGAAAAAAGGGCCATAACTCTTGAAAATATACGTGAAACGCGGAGAAACTTCACGCTGCACAACTACGGGGCACTGACCACATATCCTGCAAATTTCATAATTGTCCATACAATATTAACCAAGATCCAGCCCAGACAAGTCCCATTCACAGAGATTCCAGAAAAAGGGCCATAACTCTAGAAAATGATACCGGAACTCGGAAAAAACTTTACGCTGCACAACTACGAGGCACTGGCCACATTGCATGCAAGTTTCAATTCTGTCCATCAAATATTAACCGAGATATTGCGCGGACAAGAAAATCGGATGGACAGACGGACGGATAGACGGACAAAGCGATCGCTATATGCCCCCCCTCTAGTTAGGGGGGGGGGGGGGCATAAAAATATGTTTTCAGTATCATAGCTGGGAATCTCAACATTCGTATGTTCGGGAAAAAAATCCGAAGTCGGACCCAAACAGGCGCATTTCTGGTTTTAGGGTGAGGCGCACATGGCATACAGTCGCCAAAATTAATGCAACTTGGGGTTGGGGTTGATCGTAAATCTCTACCCCGCGACTAAGAAAATCTGTGGTTCAAATGTCCGGTCAAACTTCAGCATTATATTTTTTTAAGACCGAATGAAACGTAACTTCCAGTTCTTCATTTTGATATTTTCAGTATAACATCAAATGTATGCTCTCTTCAATCGGCAATGTTTAATATCGCACGTCCCCGTAAACCGGCAATATTCCCAATTTAATGACCATGAGAAATCGCGGTTTAAACATTGGATACATTTCGTTTGAGACATAATGAAAATCAATTGTTACAATTGGTTATGTTCAAAATGCTCAAAAAGTTTGCAAGGTTTATCAAATGCTAATTCTAAGGAAACTCGTTGATCTGGAAGTTTTTTCATCGCACAACTACATAATATTATCAATCTCGCGACCACTATAAATGGGGGATTTTCAAATAGTTAGGACCGCGGTTTTTCGCGAATGGGCTGTTTTCGATTACTCAAGGAACAGTGTCACGTGACTTGGCGAAAAATGCCCGTTTTCGAATTCACTTAGGGTCACGAATACTTAGGGAACTTACCGTATGATACGTTTTGCATAATTAAACCTGAACATGTTTGATCCATCTTTCATATAACAGTCATGAAACAAAAGAGAAGAACGAACTAGTTTCTGGACTCACAGTAATACAAAGGCTTGAACAATACAGGCTTATATGAAGGAGTGGCCAATATATATTTGGGAATGACCTGTACTGTTATATGAAGGCCCTACCATGGCTTTTAATTTTCAACGATAACCTGGTTGTACATTGTACCTGTAACATAACATTATCAGACTATATTATGTCAGATAGAGTTTATTCTTAGACTATGTCAGATAATATACTTATAGTCTGATAATAAACTTTATCTGGCATAATATAATCTGATAATAAACTGTCTGACATTAGAGTCAATCGAGAGTTCCCACCCTTCTTAAAAAATATTTTCCCAGGGCTTTCAAGGACCTAAATCAACTTTTCCCCCCCAAGGCTTTCAAGGACCTAAGTCAACTTTTTTCCCAGTACCTTTCAACATTACACCTTTATATTTCTTGCATTCTCAATACTTAAATGTTAACAAACAACACAATAACATAACTAACAACATAACAAGGGGAATTTTGTTTATCTAGGCTAATTAAAATTCAAGGACTTTCCAGAACTGACAGACAGAAATCTGGAATTATTACTTTCAAGACCTGGAAATTGGGTGATATAAAATTCAAAGAATTTCCAGGTTTTAAAGCACATATGGGAACTCTGAAATGATATAGTCTGATAATAAATTGTATCTGACACAATATAGTCTGATAATGTAACAATAACATGATTTTTTTTTTTCAAGTAATTAGCAGCCCAACATAGTCATTAGCGGCCCAAGGGTCCGAGGGCCGCTAATGACTATGGCGGGCTGCTAATTATTGATGGAGGGCCAATAAAAAAGTATAATGTCCCGAAAAAAATCATGTTATTACTATTATTACCAGTTTCATCAAGTTCACTTGATTGTGAATGCGAGAGCTCGTCCATTCTCACTCCGCGCGTACAGATCAGAGAGTGATCTCTTCTTGTTGTCGTCTGCTAAAGCATTACATCACCATGGTAAGCGCGAGTCACCGATCTTACGTCACTGTGTCAAAGGTCAGGTAGCGGGCCGATATTCGGCTGCAGCTCATTATCGGCCCGCCGCCCGCCGATGTTTTATCGGTCTGATATTAGGTTTTATGACACGCCAAAATTAGGGATATCCTACAGAGAACGTCCCGGTAACTGGTAATAATAAACCTTATCAGACAATATTAATAATGTTATATAAATATTATTCGATTATTATCCCGGATAATGTTTATTATCAGACTATATTGTTTCAGATAAAGTTACGATTATTTGCTTTTTAATATCATTTCCACACTTGTTGATACTTGTGATATTCCATTCATATTCCAGGATGAAGAATTAGGCAGCTATCTGCTAAATCTGTTACGAGGAGGTTTACGTTGAGCACGACAGGGATTAACTGTGGGATCAGCAACTGTCAGACCAGTTCACTGGAATCTGGATATAGAGTGAAGAGATCAGTATCAATGTCCAGACTGGAGGAACATTTGAAGACTACCATGGTGAAACGACCAAAAATGAGCACTGGTGCTGTGAACGTATAGTGAAACCTGTGAATAACAACAACTCGGTAAACCGACAGACCACTTAAATACTGACACTATCCATGATCCCAATACCTAAATTTAATGTATTTTGAACCTTGATAAACCAGAACCCTGTCCAAACCGACACTAATCTGGTTCAAGCATGGTCGGTATACACAGGTTTCATTGTATATCATCATCCAGGTATGGTCATTCACAAAAGGACAAGCAGCAATGTGGACATCTGGAGAAATGTCACGATGGTAATACATTTGGGATATTTATTTTCCTAACAAATGGACCTGTGCATGCAGCAAATAGGAAATGAAATTGGTATCGACCCATAACATTCATCACCATGCAGAAACAGTGAAGTCTGTGACAGGTTGGCAGTGCCATTTTGAATTAGAGACTGAACAGCTAATCTAAACAATATGGAATGTTGAACATCGAAATAAATTACCAACCACGACGAGTTTGGTGTGCTTTATTATCTGTGAGTTCTATGGTTCATGTGAATTCTATGGTACAAAAAAAAGTAACTTTATGACAAGATATATTGGATGTCCATGGAGTTCACAGATGTAGACCGGACACGATGTAGACCGTTCAGAAGTACGCTACCCTATTTCTTCTAATTATTTAGACGGCAAAACTTAACCTAGGCATCTGAGGAGAGAAATTCTGCTGACATTCTACAAATTTCACTAGCCATCTTTTCAGGTCTTGGGATAAATAACATACCCATGTTACAGTATTCAGTCTCAGCTGACATAAATATTGTTTTTTTCTGCTTCTAAGTCTAAAAATGCTGTTAAGAAAATTTGAAGAAATAGGTATCTCAAAGTCTCAATTCCATCTTCTTTCTATATTAGTTGCTGAATTATGCCTCTAAATGAAATATTGTTCCAATTTTCTGGGGGCAACTTGATTTTGATCCCAAAACTACTCCATGGGTATTCTTTATTCACGTTTTTGCTTGCACAATAATTGGGAAATGCACGAAATATATCATCTTCATTTTATCAAGCGAATTTCTACATTCCCACTTCGAACTTCCCTTGATACATCTGACAATGCCTTCAATGTTCAAAGAACTTATAAATAGACACGAGTCATCACTGACCTTGAAAACATTTGAAATCCAAAATGGGTTGCACAAGAGCGTTATTGATTGGCTGAGTTATATAGTGGGCTAATTCAAACACCATATTACGATGAAGGATGCCGCAAATAGAGGATGTCACTCTACTCACAACCGACTGTATGTTCTGATTGGTTCGTCTCTCGTTCGTAGGTGAAATCAACACCTCGGATTTTGAACACGAAGGGGATCAGATAAATAAAGGCAGGTTCGAAGTGGGAACGTAGAAATTGGCTGGATAAAATGAAGATGGAAAAAGCAGACAGAACTCCAATTTATATTTCCATTTATATCCTACCATGATTCCCCCACCCCAAATCAACCCAATTAACCAATTAACCAAAATTGAGCGAGCAAATGTGGATGGAATGAGAAGTACGCGACCTGTTCATTGTATCTAAAGATGTGAATAAGATAAGAATTTATGGACCAAGATACTCAGTCTTTGCCCTCCAGCAATACAAGCAAGCCAACACACATATATGCATGGGACATGATCACATAAACCAGTGTGCATATGTGTGGTCAGACAATGGTAAACCCCGCTCTGTGACCACAGGTGCTTCTATCTACCGTTTTATGTTCCACCCCCAACCTGGAACATAGAATGGTAGATAGAAGCACCTGTGTCTGTGACATAACGTGCCGAACTCGGAGTTTAAATAAGGCATTACGGGTTTGCCGACCTATTAAATTTAAGTCAAAGAGCAGACAAGTGCACTACCCGATAGAGATTACACTTCATTGTGGTCTGCGGTAAATAGAGAATCCTACAAAGGGACCCCATTGGCAGCCTCAGTTGGAGGTTTCACAGGTCGGCCGGTTTGAAAAGGAGAATATCTGGAAGGATAAGCTTATCGAACTTCTAAATTTGGTTGCTATGGATGCCCACAGTGCAGGAGTGGCTAAGAGACTCAATCATGAAATTGAAAAACATGAGATGGTTTATCCATTGAAACCTGATGAGACTGTCAATGTCATAAAAAGTTGAAGCATGTGGTATGTCAGCATAGGCGAGCGGCAATGGGCTGAAAAAGGCCTCATTTTTATACGCCAGCCAAAAGGCGGACGTATTTATATGTGATAGCGGTTTCCGTCCGTCTGTCCGTCCGCCGTGTCCGGTCTATATCTGGGACAGTTTTCTGTCTACAGTTCTAATTTTTGGTGAGTGGATACCCTATGGGGAGACGATGTGTCGCGTACCAAAATGAAGGTCGAGGTCAGAGGTCAAGGTCACTGGCCTAAAAAAACAGGAAATCACTGAAGTGTTCGTGTCCGGTCTACATCTGTGAACGTTTTCTATCCACAGTTGCAAATTTTTGTGAGTGGATACGCTAGGTGAAGACGACATGTCGCGTACCAAAATTAAGGTTGAGGTCAGAGGTCAAAGGTCACTGTTGCCTAAAATCAGGAAATCATTGATCGTCGACAGTTTTCTATCTACAGTTCTAATTTTTGGTGAGTGGATGCCCTAGGGGGGAACGATGTGTTGCATACCAAATGTAGGTCGAGGTCAGAGGTCAAAGGTCAGTGTGACTGAAAAATCAGGAAATCATTAAAAATTTCTAATTTTTTGTGAGTGGATTCAATAGGAGGAAATGAAGTGTCGCATACCAAAAAATAGGTCAAGGTCAAAGGTCAGTGTGATCCCAAAATCAGGAAATTATTAAAAATAACATTTTTTTGTGCCAGTAGATACATTAGGGGGACACATTGCATCACCTACCAAAATGTAGGTCAAGGTCAAAGGTCAAGGTCACTGTGACCCCAAAATCGTGGAATTGTTAAAAATCATGATTTTTTGAGTCCATTGAGAAATTACGGGGATTCGTTTCGTCATGTACCGAAATTTAGATCCAGGTCCATAGTCAAGGTCGCTGTGACCCCAGAATCAAGGTCAAAGGTCAGTGTGACCTAAAAATCAGGAAATCAATAAAAATTACTAATTTTTTATGAGTGGATTCAATAGGGGGAAATGAAGTGTCGCATACCAAAAAATAGGTCAAGGTCAAAGGTCACTGACCCCAAAATCAGGAAATTATTACAAATAACATTTGTTGTGTCAGTAGATACATTAGGGGGACACGATGTGTCACATACCAAAATGTGGGTCAAGGTCAAAGGTCAAGGTCACTGTGACCCCAAAATTGTGAAATTGTTAAAAATCATGATTTTTGTGTCCATTGAGAAATTATGGGGAGACGGTTTATCATGTACCAAAATTTAGGTCAAGGTCAATAGTCACTGTGACTTCAGAATCAAGAAATCTTTGAAAAGTATTTTTTTTTGTGTCCGTGGATACATTAGGGGGACATGTAGGTCAAGGCCGAACGTCAAGGTCACTGTGACCCCCAAAATCATGAGATTTATAAAAATCATGATTTTTGTTTGTGTCCATTGATACATTGAGGGAAGACGATGTGTCCTGTACCAAAATTTAGGTCAAGGTCAAAGGTCAATGTCACTGTGACCCCAAAATCAGGAATTCATTACAAGTCACATTTTCGTATGCCTGTCGAAGACGAGGTCATGCAATGCGATGTTGCGTTCTATCCATTCATCCATTAACATTTGTTGTCCATGCGATAACTCTAGTTTCAAGGTATGGATTGGTACCAAACTTTGAGTATACCTTACTCGCATGGCAAAGAGGAGCCATACATCAATCGATCAAAGGTCAAGGTCACAGTCACCCAAAACTGAATCAAGTATAAGATGTGATATATGTTACATTCTCAGAAGCACAAAATTGTAGACCTTTCTCTGGTGTGCTAGCTACCAATTGGAATCAAGGCTATTAAACAAACTTGAAATTTGGACCAATATAATTCCAGATATACGGGCGTATATTGAAGCCCCTTGGGCTCTTGTTGAGACTTACAATCTACAAGAACGTATCCACCCGTTGCCCACCACAGACCTCCACACTACCATAGACCACATCTACAGTAATGCCCCCAATACATCAAGTGGAGTGTTGGAGAGTTACTTCTCCTACCACAAACCTGTGTGGATTGCTGTGAATAGACAGTAATCGTTCGACTACATCTACTATAGGTAATCACTGCTCTATTGCTATATTGTTTTGTCTGTCTATGATCTATATCATACAGGTAAAATTATGCCCACCCCAAATATGTGAGTTGTTGGGGTCAGAAACATTATTTCCTCAATTGCTCTGGGCCCGGCCCGAGGGGTCCCGATGGCGACAGCCTACTTTTCATATGTCTGTCGAAGACGAGGTCGTGTAATGCGATGTTGCCTTCTGTCCAATCATTCATTAACATTTGTTGTCCATGCGATATCTCTAGTTTCAAGGCATGGATTGGTACCAAACTTTGAGTATGTACCTTACTCACATGACAAAGAGGAGCCATATATTTTGAGATCAATTTGTCAAAGGTCAAGGTCACAGTCCCCCAAAACTGAATCAAGTTCATCTGATTATATGTGTTAGATTGGAATGTTCTCTCCCCTACATGTATATGGCATTTGTCCTGTGGAGTTGTCTCCCATGTTTGAAAAAGCTACATTTAGGTAAACTGTTGTGAGATAAAAACCATACATTTGGCATATGTGTTGGGTCGGAATATTCAGTTCTCCCCTACATGTATATGGCATTTGTCCTGTGGAGTTGTCTCCCATGTTTGGAAAAGCTACGTTTAGTTAAACTGTTGTGAAATAAAAACCATACATTTACTAATTTAACGGGGAAAGGGGTCCTTTATGAACTTCATATCTGTTTATTAACTCAAGAAAGGTTTACTTCATCACTTTCTTCTTCCTTCATGAAAAATTCTCTCGCCTGAAAGGAATCCATTTGCAGGAAAACTACTATTTTCTTGTGATTGACTATCAAATTCAGTGTGGGATATGTGAGCTCTCGACTCTTGCTTCAAGGTCAACTAGTCACCAAGAGTTAAGCTCATTTTAGTTTATCATTCAATATAAGATGTGATATATGTTACATTCTCAGAAGCACAAAATTGTAGATCTTTCTCTGGATTGCTAGCTACCAATTGGAATCACGGCTATTAAAGGTCAACCCAAACGGATTTTTTTTTGGTCTAAAAATCCTTAAAAATCATAGTTCATACTTCACTTTGTATGAAAAAAATATTGAAAAAATTCTAATCTGATCAGAAACACACGTAATATGGGAGCAAAGTGGGCTTTTTCACACTTTCACAGCTGGGTTGATGACGTCACACAGGGAAGTTGCCTGAGAAAAAACAGCGGATAACATGGAAAGCGAGTGCAGTCAGAGCTCCGGTTCAGATGTCGATTCGAGCGATATCAGCTGCTTAGATGGAAATATTTTTCGCCAAGAAGATGAAATAGACATAGAGGAGGATGATGACGGGCAAATTAACAGTTGTTTGCAGACCAACGGCGGAATTCAGCCCTATCAATTTGAGCCGTACGGCTCCGATTCTGACAGTGACAACCACTCTGACAACGTGGAACTCGACGACGACAGGATTCGGAGAGGTCGTTTGTTGAATACAGATTGGTATGCAACTTGACTGGAAACCTTATTATCGTCATCTATAAGACCAAATGTCCATATATTTCAAACTGTATTGAATGCAGAACGATTCTGTGATGTGAAGAACGAGCACATCTGTGTTGTTATTGTTGTTAATGACCGAGGCAGCCTTTTCGAAGGGAAAACTCCGGGATTCGGCAGTATGGACAGTAAACTGTTGATAACTCTACTGATATACGTCCGATTTGAATTTTGTTTGTTTTCCCATAATCCCCATGAAATACCAATTTCAGAATTATATAGTTTGATAAAAAAACTTTGGACATTCATGGCGAAAAGTAAGCCGTGGTGAGTGGATCGGCATTCACATTTGCTCAATTTTTGACAAATTACCTCAATTAAATTGAAATCGAATGATATTCCCACAATCTCAAATGTCAAGGGATTATGAAAGTATTATTATCACTTCTGTATCTACAGTCATTCACTCCAATTGATGTTTTTTATTTATTTACTTATCAAACGTATATATATTTATGAAAGATCATTTTATTATTATTAAATAATATATATGAAATAGAGACTCATCCAGTCTAACCTGTAGGTGCTCAAGCAACAAATGCCACGCGAGAGCGAGCAGGGCAAGTACAGCCGTCTCCCTGCCCGAGGCTTCGCTTGCAGGCTAGGTTCGTTCTGCCGATGTCCGTGATAGATTCTCCTTGTCCGATTTCTTTGCCGTCACATTCTGATTGTTCTTAGGTTTGATAGTTGGAATAGCTGTTCTCTTTAGTTTTGGTTTGTACCCGAATTCAACTGCTATGCTGTAGATGTCCTCGAATGATGTCTAATTTCTGTCAAAATGTGCCGAGCAAATTATACGAGTACTGGCTCGGGCCCTCTTTCCACACTCTCGTGTTGCGTACAAATTTCGTCCAATTTGCAGCGATTTTCTCGTCTTTAGGCCACAAATGAATACTAACACCGTCATCTGTAGTAAAACTGCAACCTCCCACTACACAACGTCGCGGCATATTTAACAAATGATGCCCGATACTCCGAAAATCTCCAGAAATCAGCAGCTACTTACGACTGTGGTATACGGCTTTAACATAGAGAATACAAGACGGCTTCCCTCCGTGACGTCACAGCTGGAATTGACAGGAGAGCGATTTTCACCTGTCAAACGGCAATATCTCGCCAACCAGACTGCACAAAATTATGAAAAAAATATCATTATTTTCAGAATCGAAAGGACTATTTTTTTATATTTTTGACCTCAGAGCGTTTGGGTTGATCTTTAAACAACCTTGAAAGTTGGACCAAAGTAATTCCAGATATACGGGCGTATATTGAAGCCCCTTTGGGCTCTTGTTGGATTTAATTCCCTGCATACAGCAACATCATATACCATTTGAAATATTATACTCTGCACTTTTCTGGGAGTTATGTCGTGAATGTGGTGAGTAGTAGACAATGCGCACATAACTCCTTTGTGACGTCAATTCTAATTCTAATTTGAAGTGACCTATGACTGCGCATGCAGACTGAGACAAAGATCACTTTCAGTCCCGTGATCGGAACCGGAAGGGACGTCGCAAAGGTCATATGAAAATTTCAAATGTCATGAAGGCCATGCTTCATGAACATCTCACCTGAGAAAGTGGAATCTCCATAACACTTTCGGGATTCGAACCTGCAGTGCAGTCACCGGAGACTGGTACGTTAGTCATCCCGGCCACGCCACACATGATATTAATGTATGGAAATAGCCTGATATACTATAACCTGTTGTACAGAAAGCACAGATTACACGGCAATTTTATAAGCTCTCTTTTTCACTGCAGAGCTTTTCCAATGGTTTGTATACTGGGGCACTGATTGGCTAAATTTGACCCCATTCTTAGCCACTGGTTGGCCCGCAAATTGGCTGGCCTATACCGCCTAGGTTAAAATTAGAATCCCACATTTTTGTTCAAGCTCGGTAACCTGTTGTACAGAAAACAACAAGACAGGGTTTTTTATTCAAGAACAACAACAACGTGAGAACAAAACACGAGAACTTAAGCCATACAGCAATACATTCGCAACTTCTCGGGGATCTCCGGTTTGAGATGTCCCTCGAAGGCCATTGACGCCATATTGGACTAGAGCGTGGTCATGTGACGTATGACTAGACCATGTGACCACAACAGCATAGGTATGGCCACTGGACCCCTCTATGTTGAGGAAGCAGGATTTCAGCCCCATTTCACACAAGGTCTGTACCTGATCCTCCATTATACTATTGAGGGGGCAAATTACGATGACGATCATGGGCCTCTGTTTTTCAAATTTAGCTTGGAAGAGCCACGGAAGCATGTGGAAAATCGTACTTTTACCATAGCCCACCACATGTGTTTCGGTCTGTCAGGGAACTGTCAGTGACGTCACGGGAATTACATGTATATCTTGCCAATACGTGGCGTGTGTACCATTTAAACTGATGGTTTTCTATTGAAACGTGCTTCGAATGAAAAGAATAAACAGTTTTTAGAATATCTGACGTAAATCAGAGACTCGCAGGGAAATATTTGCTGGTCGGGGATTAAGGCTTCCGCGAGAGTGATTGGGCTTCGGAGCCATGCGTATTAAACCGTTCCGGCGCGTCACATCTGGAGATTCATAGGAAATTCATGTTGTCGTCCCCCGAGCGTAGAATCGGTCCCCTTCGTAGATTTCCGCTCGGGAGTTCCGAATGACAGCAATACAGTCGTACACCAGCATATCTTGGTCTTCGGCCTGGCGATACTAGTCAAACATCTGCGCGATATTTGGTAGGTTCAGTCCAAGGCAAATGATGGCAGAGATAAAACAGGCACTAGTGTCCTCACATGCTATTGCTCAGGCCTTGCAACGCTTGACTGTTGCAACACCAGGTCTCTGTGCCTTCGTCCATGAAGACCGTCAGTTCGGAATGGATGGGTAACGGACCGTACGGGTCAAAGTATTCGCCCTGGACTTCTGTCAAGTACACGGCCACCCAATGTTGACCGGGTCGATTTATCGGGTCTGTTTTGAGAATGCATGCGGTGGGGGTACACACGGTCGAGCGGGAAGATGTCTTGGGCAAACATCACTTGAGAGACAGTCCGTGTCCACGGATCGCTTTCCAACATGGCTGAGATCTGGTCCATATCCGTGTTAGGTTGGATAGTCTCAGAGAATGTGTTTGCTCTGGTCTACTTGAATGATATTGTCGAATTCGACGTACAAAACCACATGTATATGGCCGT